>CAUOFW020002114.1:118902-171721 GCA_963454935.2 Ilex paraguariensis | reverse complement strand
TTAATAAATTATGTTAATAAATTATATTTTGACCTTCCGACATTTGTTTTTTGATTGTCTTTTGCTTTTCTAACAAATAAAAATTATTATTTTATTTTTATATATTTGTATGTATATGTGAAAAATGTATAATTTTATTAGTAGGATAAGATTGGTTTGGATTAGAATGAATAGAGTCATGGGTAGAATGATAAACTACTACAAAATTATTTGTATAACCTATGAATCCCACTGAATTATACATTTGTTTTCCAAACAAGAATTGAGATTGAATATATTCCAAGGTTAGGATTTTAAAGTGGGTGAGTGAGTTTGGTTTGGATGAATTTAGATATAAAAAAAGAAATCATATCCTATCCGACCTCATTATCCAACCACACCTTTTATATATTATGGGTGTCACTAAATTCATGGACAGTGAGAGATGATTGGCGAAAATTAAAAGAGTATATTGAGGGAGATCGAAATACATTTACAAGATATCAGTGCAAAAAGAGCATGACTTCCCTTAGAATTGTGAAGGAAATTTTTGTATACATGTATGAACTACTTTCCAGAACTGAGCTGATCATTGATAAAATGATTAACATCATGTGTTCATCCACTTGTACAGTGGCAATAAGGTCCATTTGGAACCTTAGGAATTGAGCTGCTTCTGTAATAGATATCCAAAATTCTATTCCTTTATCATCTGCCAATGGGAATCAGTCTTCCTCATCCACTTCATGAAAAGGAAGTGGCACTGTCTTCACAGCTCTAAACTTGCCAGCATTATTTAGATGCTCATTCTCCAACCTGCGCCATTGAAAAGATTGTCCATTAGAGCAACACTTGATGAGAGATGTGAGTTATAATGTTCGAACTCGTATTGTACAGTATTGTCTGCATGTCGGTATGGGCTGTTACATACCTGTAAAAATTCCATTGGCCTCTTCTAATGACTTCAAGGGCTGCTAAAAGTAGCCCTGTTACTCTGGAATCGACGCCTCTTAAACTGGGGTGGATAACAATTTGCAACCAAACAAGCCTAAGAATAAGGTTCAACCCCTGCAAATGGTACCATATTTTTGTTCAAGATCAGGATGTAAAGGGGAAAAAAAACTTCAAATTAGTTGCAAAATTCATTTGGCGATCCAATGCACCAGATTAAATATGACTAAACAGCTTCATCAATCTATTTCTTAAATTCAAACTGATTTTTTTTATAAAATCAGTTGGTAGTTGCTGAGATGTGGGAGGTGGCTTTTTCGCTTCACTACTGCTGACTGACAAACACAAGTACCAGTTGAAGCTTTAACTTGTCTCCCTGTAATTGTGAGAGAGAGAGAGAGAGGGAGAGAGAGAGGAGCATTGCATATACCATAGAGAAGTAGTAAATGAACTTCTGACGTAGCATTAATTCATTCCTTAACCAGGGGTTCTTGGAATGAAACTGAAGCAAACCCCAATCCTTTACAAAGTCCCAATACAATTGATAAACTGTTGCAGCACTCGACATGACAACGGTTAAACAAAGCCATCCAACATCACTTTCTTTCTCATAGGCCACTTTGGCTCCTGCGGCCAACATTGCAGACACATATTTGCCTAGATTGACCAGGTGGCTTGAGTGTCCTTCATCAAACCAACGTCGAGCACACTGCAGGCCCAATTAAGCAGAGTTTAATCAGTATAGTTTGCTTTGGAACAATTACCAATTGGATTTGCAGTATGAGAAATTATTTTAATCATAAAGCTTTTTGGTAAACCTGCATAGCCCTCCAGTAATAAGGTAGGAAGGAAACCGCGTAAGCAAGATCCCGGAAATTTTTGTTTCTCATGCAGTATCCATAATCCTGAGTTTTAAAGCTTCCGGTTATGTAGTAGCATGCTATGTACTCAAGGTTCCTGAGCATTGGTACCTGCTTGACAATAAGGTGGTCAGATTGTAGCAGAGTTGGAGCACAAAATACTTCAAGGCATTTAATCAGCAATTCAGATTTTATTGTGGCTTTCAATGAAGTTCATTTTATTTGTGCTTTAATTTACCTGGCTACAAAGTTGATCAGCCATGAAGAAGTCCAGCATAACAACCTACAGAGGCAATAAATCACAAGATAAATTAGTTATTGGACTTTCTTATAACTCTCCTTTTATTTCGACTACAAATGCCAATATTGTTTCCTACTACTTCATAACTGCCATATCAGCCTTTGTCTGAATGACAGCAAGTTTTGACCAAAAATAATGTCAGAAAGTAGCAGTAGGGTTGGTACCTTGTAGAGAGGTGAAAAGATGATATTCCTTATCACACGAAGAAAACAGTACCGGCTTGATTTGTAGACTATGTTGAAGGGGCACACAAGCAATAATAAGAAAGCCTGTGGGGACAAGAGTTCCAACTTTGGTTAAGAGGCAATTCAATTAAATGATCAAATGTTAGATGGTAATTGAACTGAATGGTGGTCTATGAACTATGTGTATGAAGATGAGCTCTAAGATAAAACCAATTACCAGTAACAGGAGGCCAGGAATTGGTTGAACTTGTTTACAAGAATGTCCCTTTGCCACAAGGGACAGATGAACAAATAACACCCCAATTACAGCAGTCATTGACATGGTACATATCAAGAAAACATCTCTGAATTTAAGATCTTTTGTTGGGGACAACTCAAAAATGAAGCTATAATTTATACGAGTCTTCCTCCACATGAAAATGTTGCATCCGTACAAAAAGAAGTGCAGAAACAGTAGGCTGAACATGCTGCACATCAGAAATCCTCCATCAGTGGACTGTAAAACTTAACTCTCAGCAAGTCTGTACTGGACAAACTCTTAATCATATGAAAATTGGGCACTTGCCTAAGCATAGGGTAAACTGTTTCCATGTAGATTATATCGGATTGTGGTCTATACATCCCTGAAATATGAGCCATGATGATGTATCCAACAAAAAGAGCAAGGAAACACCCAGTGAATAGCCCTGAAGATCAGAATAGAAAACAGGTTAGTGTAATTTTTATGCTGTTTTAGTTATAAGGATCAGGTATTTTCCCTTGGGGTGACCAACCAACATGTAGTTTTTAGATTAAACGGCAATGCTTTAATTTCGAGTAGTTTCTTTCATTATATGTATTAGCAGATGCTCAAAGAACCCGACGATGCACAATTATTTTCTTAGTTGTTTGTCATATCATATAGGAGGTCCTAGTGCACACTCCATGCATGGCATATCATAATTGAGTGTTTCTTACAAGGATACATGTTTTGTTGGTGTCCGACGTGTGTCTTACATAGCTGGCTTGAGTTATTTCTCTCATGTAAGGAAGCACTCAAGCTACATAGCTTGGTAACACTACATAAACTAAGAAGAGCTACCTTTAAGTGGTTAACGGGCCCTTCAAGGTTTAATTCTTGTTGGTTCAAAGTTTTCACTCACTTCATAATGGTCTTAGAATAGGCGCTTTGCTTTATCATCCACCTCCAAGAAGTGGACCTTGTACGCTTGTTATTCAAGGTCTGGTTTCCTAATGGGCCCATTTTTGTTATCTTTTTCCCTTCCTTTATGTATTATGGTCAGAAAGTGCAGAATAGGTCATAAATCTCCACTAAAGTAAATGAGTCAAAAAGAAATAAATATTGTATGTCATCTTGAAAATCTTGTTCCCAATAATTAGAATAATTGGGAAGAAACTTACCAATAAAGAAAGTGACACAGTGTGATTCTTTATGCTGAATTGGTTTAAGGTATTTCATCGCCTTCCTTCGATCATCTTCAGCAAAATGTCTAACAAAAATCTCCTCAACCTCATCTGCTAACTTCATAACCTGTGATTCATGAAACTAAAATTTTTTAACTGTCACTACAAAGTAAAACTCCAATGCAGTTTCAGACAAGCATATCTTAGTTTGATCCATTCAAATCTAAGGCCATTGCTTGTGTGGACTTGCACTTCACTGGTTGATGGCCACTAAACACTGTCTAAGAATAATATATCTAATAATGGGATAGCCGGTACCCCACACCCTATCATCTTCCAACCACAATATCCTTTAAACTTTTTCCCTATCATGGCTATATGCTCATAGGCAGTAGATATTTTACTTGGTCATACAAGTTACAACTTCAATGATTTACCTTGTCTGAGCTGTTGAAGTAGGAGCTCTCAACAACTTTTAGATAAATAGGAAGAACTTCTTTTTTCGTGGCCTGAAAAGTAGCCAATAAAATTAAGTGGTCAGCCGGGAAAAAAAAGAAGACGAGAATTCATACAAATTGAAAGTAACATCATTGCTTACTTTGTCGAATTTCTTCAAAATCTTAACAAAAGCAAGCATGTTCAAGTTCCTGAAAGTCATTGTCACCCATAGACAAAATGTAATATTTTTGATACTATGGCAGTAAAATGAAGTCCCAAGAAAATATAGCTTCAAAGATCATACCTGTAAGTTTTGAGATAACCTAATCCTTTATAGAGCTCAATGAAGGCTCCTCTAATCATCTTCTCAGCATGGTGTAGCTTTGTTCTGTTGATGTGCAGCTTACTTCCTTCCGGACCTAATTTCTTCGAGGACTGATTGACCAAATCATCCCAGAGTAAATAAGTGATTGCTGAAAACGTACGAGTTGGGTTTGTCAGAGGAATATGTATTCTCAAGTTTTTCCCTTGGCAATTGATAACACGACCTGAAAAAGTTCTGGATTTTCCATCTTCCCTTTTCATCCTCATTGATTTTTCCATCTCATCTGATTTTAGGGAGTCTGTGAATTGTGCATCATTTTTGCAAGATTCAACTGTTGTGTTGTCCTGCTCCAATTCTTGCTCTGTTATGGCCCTAGGAGACTCTTCATCTGTGGCCAAAACAATAAAAGGAGATGCTCAATTTGATGAAAAATGATCAATTTGTACAAAAACATGACAGGCTAATAAACATGATCTTGGCTTAGGAAACCAATTTCATTTCATGATAAATCTTCTCTTCTCCTTTTTTTTCTTTTACCAACCCCCCCAAAAAAAAAAAAAAAAAAAAATGTGGTATTAAATTATCAATTTTAACTTCCATCTAAAGCCAATTAATTCTGTTGCCTTAAGGGGCTTGTAAAATGGATCTCAAGAAAAAAATGGCAAATATTGTTGTTTTTACCTTGATACTGGACATAAAAAAAAACTACTTGAAGTTCTAAACTACTGCAAACTGGACACTAATGTATTAGAACTAAGCTTGGGGTCAAGGCCAATGAGAAAATGCTATTCCTTATGTGCTCGGTGATGACAACTGAATCGGAGGATGGATAAGAGAAAACTCCAAGATAATTTGTTTTTGTAACAGTTAAGGAAGTTGTGCATACCACATGAGATTGTGCCTGAAATGGAGTCATCCTCCTGGGAAGAAGCTCCTTTCCCGTGCTGCTGTCTTAGAGCGGTTTTAAGCTCAACGAGGATCTCCATTTGTTTCTTCAATAAGTCCCCTCTCTCAAGGAACTCATTCTCTTTTGTTCTGTAGAATTGATTCACTTTGTTAAGTTGGAGGTCCAAGCATGTGAAAAATTCATTGGCTGCATCAGTATCAGCAAATTGTTCCAGCAATTCAGTCTCGTACAAAGTACCCTTGCTCCCTGAGGATGCAATTTTCTTATGAACCTGTTCAATACCGGAAAATAAAAAAAACACACATACATCAATAACAATAGAATCGAAATGCCACATCATACATGCATACTGGAATTTGCACATATGCTTGGATGCATATATGTGAGATTATGTTAGTGTGCTCAGGTGTGGGGAATGGGAAATAAACACACAGACACATAGAAAGAGAGCTAGTATACTTGAATGACCCCATGCTCTCTTTGTTGAGTGCAAAATAAAGAGAACTTCCTCAGAGAGGAGAAGAGGGTGTTGGAAAAAGAGCTTTCTTGTTGCGTGGTGGGAGAGTTATCGTTACTAAGGAGATGAATTTTCTTGAGGTCCTTCTTGAGTTGCCAATAATCAACAAAGGCCTCTTTCCATTCAGGAACAATTTGAGCCTCAAACTGCTTAGAGAACTTCACCATCTTCTCTATTTGTGTTTTCTTTGAGAAAATGGAAAGAAGTAATAGATGATGCTTGTAGTCGTGTCACTTGTGAGTGTTTCAAGAGGCCTATAATCACATTATTTATGGAGAGGAAAAGGAATTTAATTGATGTACAGGTATCGATGCTCGACAGGACATTCGAAAATGTCCTTTGCTTTTATACCATCCTATGTTCCCTCCACTTGAAAGGCATATTCATCGAGTTGGCCTGAAAATCACCCCACTGCCACCGGAATGTGATGACTTCTCAGCCAACATGCAGTCATGAAAACATACAAAAGCTGAGAATTTAAAGTGGAAGAGAGTGGGGTCAAGCTTAATTTAAATTATATGGAACATGGTTCTTTAGAGAGCATAGTTTATGCCAATATTTAGTACAACCTGCACTATTCCCATTCTTTTTTTTTCGCACTATTCCCATTCTGGAATTTACATTGCTAACCTTTTTCCCTTATGAGGTATGCAAGATATCAAGGGCAAACTAGACATTTGCAAGTAATACCATGTTGTTTAGTCAGCAGCTGCTCATTTGCAGATAAAGCTTATAGGGTAAATCATGGACAAACACACAAAGCATGCCTCTTATTAGCCCAGACTGATTTCCACTAAATTCAGGATAACTAAATCTTTTATCAATAATTTTTCACCCACTTTCACTAAGACAAGATTTTGTTATCATATGTACAGTAGAGAAGATATATGATGTATTAGGGTATGTTTAAACTTGGCATTATATGATCTATCATGGGCATTGATTCATTAATCTGTGATGATTTCTCTCTCCAGCATAATGTGCTTTGGTGAGCCAAATGCCAGATATTGGTCCCTCTAAGACAATCTGAACTATCATTGTCAATCAAGATGGTGATATCTAAAACAACATGTGTAAGCATTGTCACGGTTGTGGTTTTTTTTTTTTTTTTTGATCAAAACGATTGTGGTTTAAAGTCACAGTATTGGTCATCGACTTTGGAGATGCAATTGTCCGGGCGTCTTGGAATGGTATCAGCCAATTCGTTGATTGACTCAGGGTAAACTTAAAGATGTCTAGTACGACTCAACCAAGTTGAGTAAGATTCATGGTTCTCTTTGAATGTGGAACATTATCTAAACAAAAGGTGCTGAGACAAATATGACATAGTGTCGAGTCACATTAGTATTATCGGTTGATCTTTTGAACCATGACAATCAATATTCGAACAGATTGACTAGCTATCACAGTTACTGTAATTGTAAACTAAAAGATGCACTCTCTGAACCCCATTAATTATCTTCTTTTTGTGCTTCAGTATGACCTTGGTCAAGCAAAAACATGTCATTATAATCTAAGCTATGGAATCAAATAATTCAGGGATGGATATAGGCTGCTGCTAGTAGTAACAATGGGGAAGAAGGTTCTGTGTTCTATTCCCATGTTATATTCCCACCTTCTCATCAACTTGTCAGCATCATACCCTCCACTAGTACTACAAAATTTTGAAAACTTTAGGGCCTCTTTGATTTGCGTTTCAAAAATTAGTATCTGAAAACAGTTCTTGAGAAGAGTTTTAAGAAAGTGGTTTTGATATTTTTTGAGATAAAAAATTTGTTTGGTTAGATGATTTCAAAAACAATTTTACAATACAGAAAATAGTAAAACCTGTTTGGACAGCCTAAATATATATTTGAACAGTAATTCAAACATTAATAAAAAAATATAAAAATAAAAATGTTATTTTTATATTGACAATTTCATTATATATATATAATTTAAATATATATATATATACATATTATAATACAATATTATATATTATATTATTATATTATATAATATATAATATATTATAATTTATAATAATATATATTATATATTATGAGATAAGAAGAAGTAAAAAAAGAAATTTGCTGCTAAAGAGACTCGAAGGACAAATCTCATTAAAGTCTAAAATTGTTCTCCTTATTTTCAAAATTTTTAAAGAAAACTCTGAAAACAACCTAAACTTGTTTTCTGTTTCTTTGACTCAAATCTCATTTTTTCTCAAAATTTTGAGAATAAAAATGCTAAACAAACAGATTTTAGGTGTTTTTAAAATTTTAAAAACAAAAAATAATTTCTGGAAAGCTAACCAAACATGGCCTTAGTGGCCGTGTTCTGTCTCCCCTCCTTTCTTCTTCTCTTTTGACAAGGACAGCAACATACCAATGATGTTACAATTGTGGAAAATTGAAAGCGCCCCCCCTAAGGTGTGCTGCCTCAAAGATATGTTTTTGCTTTTCTCTTGCCATCTCTCTCTCTGATATGCTGCACGCAACACCCTCTAATTTGAGAAAGTCTCTGCCAGCTGATATGCAATCTAGTTATATTAAGGCGATTAGTATATGTAAGAAAGAACAATAATGCAATTTGTTTAGTAGAATTGTTATTAGTTTCTCTCTCTCTCTCTCTCTACCCTTTAATGGTGCCAAACAGTGGGTAAGTGGTATATTAAAAATCCTTTTGTTCTGAAGGATATGAGCCAAATCGCCTTATCAAAGTTTTACTTCTAATTTTGTTTATTCCTAGACTAGAGCTGAGTCTGGTCCTTGGGGTTTATCCTAAAATGAAATTTAGGTTCAAATGCCTTACCTCCAGTTCTATTCCCTCTCCCCTATGTTTTTACTTTGTCTGAAAAAAACACGATTGAAACTTAGAGGGTGAATATCTCTTGGAGCCCTCCTACCGGCTTATGAGGTCTTCATTCTAAAGCTTACATTTTTACCCAAACAAACGGAAGATGTTGCACTTATGGCACGATTTTCAAAGAGTGTCAGATGTGCGTGAACTTACTAATTTTTGAAAAGATGTTGATGTTCGTCAGAATGAAGTAATTTTAAAATATATTATTTACGAAACATTGGTTTTTGGTTTTGATTTGTTGAAACAATTAGTTTGGTACAACTTCAATCACAAAGGAGAAGTAGTAGAAGTAGCCACGGAATGTAAGGCTTTGAATCCTTGGAACCAATTAAATGACAATTCATGAAAAAACATGGCTCTGAGTAGGATGGCATTTCTCTGGGTGCGTCCTTGCAGGTTACCCCACTCATTCTTCCTTTCTTCTGCTTACTGATTCCTTATTTTAACCGTTGACATTAATGTAACACGAAGAACGCGATACAATATAAATCCAAATGATCCAACTCGATTTATACCCCTTTTTATATTTTAATCTTGGAGAATAGAAAAGAAAAATATAAATAATTTAATTGTAATATAAAAAAAGAGCTTTTTTTCCACGATTCGATTTAATTTAGAATAATTGATTAGTAAACAAGTTAGTTAAATATATATTTTTTTGTTATAAGGTATTTAAATTTGTGTTTTTTTCAATTTAGATATTGACTATCGTTATCCGAGTCATCCTATTTTGAAGTACCAACAAAAAAAAAGGTGAATTGGCCATCCTATGATGGTGAAACCAACATNCTAAAGCCAATTAATTCTGTTGCCTTAAGGGGCTTGTAAAATGGATCTCAAGAAAAAAATGGCAAATATTGTTGTTTTTACCTTGATACTGGACATAAAAAAAAACTACTTGAAGTTCTAAACTACTGCAAACTGGACACTAATGTATTAGAACTAAGCTTGGGGTCAAGGCCAATGAGAAAATGCTATTCCTTATGTGCTCGGTGATGACAACTGAATCGGAGGATGGATAAGAGAAAACTCCAAGATAATTTGTTTTTGTAACAGTTAAGGAAGTTGTGCATACCACATGAGATTGTGCCTGAAATGGAGTCATCCTCCTGGGAAGAAGCTCCTTTCCCGTGCTGCTGTCTTAGAGCGGTTTTAAGCTCAACGAGGATCTCCATTTGTTTCTTCAATAAGTCCCCTCTCTCAAGGAACTCATTCTCTTTTGTTCTGTAGAATTGATTCACTTTGTTAAGTTGGAGGTCCAAGCATGTGAAAAATTCATTGGCTGCATCAGTATCAGCAAATTGTTCCAGCAATTCAGTCTCGTACAAAGTACCCTTGCTCCCTGAGGATGCAATTTTCTTATGAACCTGTTCAATACCGGAAAATAAAAAAAACACACATACATCAATAACAATAGAATCGAAATGCCACATCATACATGCATACTGGAATTTGCACATATGCTTGGATGCATATATGTGAGATTATGTTAGTGTGCTCAGGTGTGGGGAATGGGAAATAAACACACAGACACATAGAAAGAGAGCTAGTATACTTGAATGACCCCATGCTCTCTTTGTTGAGTGCAAAATAAAGAGAACTTCCTCAGAGAGGAGAAGAGGGTGTTGGAAAAAGAGCTTTCTTGTTGCGTGGTGGGAGAGTTATCGTTACTAAGGAGATGAATTTTCTTGAGGTCCTTCTTGAGTTGCCAATAATCAACAAAGGCCTCTTTCCATTCAGGAACAATTTGAGCCTCAAACTGCTTAGAGAACTTCACCATCTTCTCTATTTGTGTTTTCTTTGAGAAAATGGAAAGAAGTAATAGATGATGCTTGTAGTCGTGTCACTTGTGAGTGTTTCAAGAGGCCTATAATCACATTATTTATGGAGAGGAAAAGGAATTTAATTGATGTACAGGTATCGATGCTCGACAGGACATTCGAAAATGTCCTTTGCTTTTATACCATCCTATGTTCCCTCCACTTGAAAGGTATATTCATCGAGTTGGCCTGAAAATCACCCCACTGCCACCGGAATGTGATGACTTCTCAGCCAACATGCAGTCATGAAAACATACAAAAGCTGAGAATTTAAAGTGGAAGAGAGTGGGGTCAAGCTTAATTCAAATTATATGGAACATGGTTCTTTAGAGAGCATAGTTTATGCCAATATTTAGTACAACCTGCACTATTCCCATTCTTTTTTTTTCGCACTATTCCCATTCTGGAATTTACATTGCTAACCTTTTTCCCTTATGAGGTATGCAAGATATCAAGGGCAAACTAGACATTTGCAAGTAATACCATGTTGTTTAGTCAGCAGCTGCTCATTTGCAGATAAAGCTTATAGGGTAAATCATGGACAAACACACAAAGCATGCCTCTTATTAGCCCAGACTGATTTCCACTAAATTCAGGATAACTAAATCTTTTATCAATAATTTTTCACCCACTTTCACTAAGACAAGATTTTGTTATCATATGTACAGTAGAGAAGATATATGATGTATTAGGGTATGTTTAAACTTGGCATTATATGATCTATCATGGGCATTGATTCATTAATCTGTGATGATTTCTCTCTCCAGCATAATGTGCTTTGGTGAGCCAAATGCCAGATATTGGTCCCTCTAAGACAATCTGAACTATCATTGTCAATCAAGATGGTGATATCTAAAACAACATGTGTAAGCATTGTCACGGTTGTGGTTTTTTTTTTTTTTTTTGATCAAAACGATTGTGGTTTACAGTCACAGTATTGGTCATCGACTTTGGAGATGCAATTGTCCGGGCGTCTTGGAATGGTATCAGCCAATTCGTTGATTGACTCAGGGTAAACTTAAAGATGTCTAGTACAACTCAACCAAGTTGAGTAAGATTCATGGTTCTCTTTGAATGTGGAACATTATCTAAACAAAAGGTGCTGAGACAAATATGAAATAGTGTCGAGTCACATTAGTATTATCGGTTGATCTTTTGAACCATGACAATCAATATTCGAACAGATTGACTAGCTATCACAGTTACTGTAATTGTAAACTAAAAGATGCACTCTCTGAACCCCATTAATTATCTTCTTTTTGTGCTTCAGTATGACCTTGGTCAAGCAAAAACATGTCATTATAATCTAAGCTATGGAATCAAATAATTCAGGGATGGATATAGGCTGCTGCTAGTAGTAACAATGGGGAAGAAGGTTCTGTGTTCTATTCCCATGTTATATTCCCACCTTCTCATCAACTTGTCAGCATCATACCCTCCACTAGTACTACAAAATTTTGAAAACTTTAGGGCCTCTTTGATTTGCGTTTCAAAAATTAGTATATGAAAACAGTTCTTGAGAAGAGTTTTAAGAAAGTGGTTTTGATATTTTTTGAGATAAAAAATTTGTTTGGTTAGATGATTTCAAAAACAATTTTACAATACAGAAAATAGTAAAACCTGTTTGGACAGCCTAAATATATATTTGAACAGTAATTCAAACATTAATAAAAAAATATAAAAATAAAAATGTTATTTTTATATTGACAATTTCATTATATATATATATACATATTTATATACATGTATATTATAATATAATATATTATATTATCCATGTATATATATATATATATATATATATATACATATAGTATATACATATATATATATATATATATATATATATATATATAATTTAAATATATATGTATATATATACATATTATAATACAATATTATATATTATATTATTATATTATATAATATATAATATATTATAATTTATAATAATATATATTATATATTATGAGATAAGAAGAAGTAAAAAAAGAAATTTGCTGCTAAAGAGACTCGAAGGACAAATCTCATTAAAGTCTAAAATTGTTCTCCTTATTTTCAAAATTTTTAAAGAAAACTCTGAAAACAACCTAAACTTGTTTTCTGTTTCTTTGACTCAAATCTCATTTTTTCTCAAAATTTTGAGAATAAAAATGCTAAACAAACAGATTTTAGGTGTTTTTAAAATTTTAAAAACAAAAAATAATTTCTGGAAAGCTAACCAAACATGGCCTTAGTGGCCGTGTTCTGTCTCCCCTCCTTTCTTCTTCTCTTTTGACAAGGACAGCAACATACCAATGATGTTACAATTGTGGAAAATTGAAAGCGCCCCCCCTAAGGTGTGCTGCCTCAAAGATATGTTTTTGCTTTTCTCTTGCCATCTCTCTCTCTGATATGCTGCACGCAACACCCTCTAATTTGAGAAAGTCTCTGCCAGCTGATATGCAATCTAGTTATATTAAGGCGATTAGTATATGTAAGAAAGAACAATAATGCAATTTGTTTAGTAGAATTGTTATTAGTTTCTCTCTCTCTCTCTCTCTACCCTTTAATGGTGCCAAACAGTGGGTAAGTGGTATATTAAAAATCCTTTTGTTCTGAAGGATATGAGCCAAATCGCCTTATCAAAGTTTTACTTCTAATTTTGTTTATTCCTAGACTAGAGCTGAGTCTGGTCCTTGGGGTTTATCCTAAAATGAAATTTAGGTTCAAATGCCTTACCTCCAGTTCTATTCCCTCTCCCCTATGTTTTTACTTTGTCTGAAAAAAACACGATTGAAACTTAGAGGGTGAATATCTCTTGGAGCCCTCCTACCGGCTTATGAGGTCTTCATTCTAAAGCTTACATTTTTACCCAAACAAACGGAAGATGTTGCACTTATGGCACGATTTTCAAAGAGTGTCAGATGTGCGTGAACTTACTAATTTTTGAAAAGATGTTGATGTTCGTCAGAATGAAGTAATTTTAAAATATATTATTTACGAAACATTGGTTTTTGGTTTTGATTTGTTGAAACAATTAGTTTGGTACAACTTCAATCACAAAGGAGAAGTAGTAGAAGTAGCCACGGAATGTAAGGCTTTGAATCCTTGGAACCAATTAAATGACAATTCATGAAAAAACATGGCTCTGAGTAGGATGGCATTTCTCTGGGTGCGTCCTTGCAGGTTACCCCACTCATTCTTCCTTTCTTCTGCTTACTGATTCCTTATTTTAACCGTTGACATTAATGTAACACGAAGAACGCGATACAATATAAATCCAAATGATCCAACTCGATTTATACCCCTTTTTATATTTTAATCTTGGAGAATAGAAAAGAAAAATATAAATAATTTAATTGTAATATAAAAAAAGAGCTTTTTTTCCACGATTCGATTTAATTTAGAATAATTGATTAGTAAACAAGTTAGTTAAATATATATTTTTTTGTTATAAGGTATTTAAATTTGTGTTTTTTTCAATTTAGATATTGACTATCGTTATCCGAGTCATCCTATTTTGAAGTACCAACAAAAAAAAAGGTGAATTGGCCATCCTATGATGGTGAAACCAACATTAGCATTTCTCCCATCAGTCACATCAGCAGAGCGCCTGTCCCGAGCACAAAGAAATTATGAGCGAGCAGTGAGCGGTGTTGACGGAGAGATCTTGCATTTCAGTATTTTTGATAAGGGCTCTATGCCCCGAAGTAAAAGCAACAGATTGCGGGATCGGTTATTGACTTTGAGCTTAAAGGTGTTAGTCGTGATTTCACATAACAATAACGAATGACTTACAAGAAATTAAGATTATATTGTAGAATCACTAGATTAGTGATATCCACTTACGATATTTTAAAGACTTGAGTTGACTCAAGAACATCTTTGACAACTCAAATGAGTCGCGTGAGACTCATGATTCGTATAGAACATGAATAGTATCAGTTCAAAAGGTACAGAGTTGAGAATATGACTAAATCGAATTGTGTTAGTATTTGAACCATGGTTGTTTTAGTTCTTGTTACCAAAAGTTACAAACAGAATTAAGGCATTCGCTAGGGTANCAACTCAACCAAGTTGAGTAAGATTCATGGTTCTCTTTGAATGTGGAACATTATCTAAACAAAAGGTGCTGAGACAAATATGAAATAGTGTCGAGTCACATTAGTATTATCGGTTGATCTTTTGAACCATGACAATCAATNCGACTCAACCAAGTTGAGTAAGATTCATGGTTCTCTTTGAATGTGGAACATTATCTAAACAAAAGGTGCTGAGACAAATATGACATAGTGTCGAGTCACATTAGTATTATCGGTTGATCTTTTGAACCATGACAATCAATNTTCCTGAACTTATTAGAGGGAAGTCACGAGTCATACAAATAATCTCTCCACATGTCGAGCAGTACACGAGACTCGTGAATTCCGTGTACTCACAATGCCTTCGTCGTGGATAAATGCTTGCACTCTTGAAAATGAGATTCTCCATTCTTCATCAGAGACTNATATTCGAACAGATTGACTAGCTATCACAGTTACTGTAATTGTAAACTAAAAGATGCACTCTCTGAACCCCATTAATTATCTTCTTTTTGTGCTTCAGTATGACCTTGATCAAGCAAAAACATGTCATTATAATCTAAGCTATGGAATCAAATAATTCAGGGATGGATATAGGCTGCTGCTAGTAGTAACAATGGGGAAGAAGGTTCTGTGTTCTATTCCCATGTTATATTCCCACCTTCTCATCAACTTGTCAGCATCATACCCTCCACTAGTACTACAAAATTTTGAAAACTTTAGGGTCTCTTTGATTTGCGTTTCAAAAATTAGTATATGAAAACAGTTCTTGAGAAGAGTTTTAAGAAAGTGGTTTTGATATTTTTTGAGATAAAAAATTTGTTTGGTTAGATGATTTCAAAAACAATTTTACAATATAGAAAATAGTAAAACATGTTTGGACAGCCTAAATATATATTTGAACAGTAATTCAAACATTAATAAAAAAATATAAAAATAAAAATGTTATTTTTATATTGACAATTTCATTATATATATATATACATATTTATATACATGTATATTATAATATAATATATTATATTATCCATGTATATATATATATATATATATATATATACATATAGTATATACATATATATATATATATATATATATATATATATATAATTTAAATATATATGTATATATATACATATTATAATACAATATTATATATTATATTATTATATTATATAATATATAATATATTATAATTTATAATAATATATATTATATATTATGAGAGATAAGAAGAAGTAAAAAAAGAAATTTGCTGCTAAAGAGACTCGAAGGGCAGATCTCATTAAAGTCTAAAATTGTACTCCTTGTTTTCAAAATTTTTAAAGAAAATTCTGAAAACAACCTAAACTTGTTTTCTGTTTCTTTGATTCAAATCTCATTTTTTCTCAAAACTTTAAGAACAAAAATACTAAACAAACAGATTTTAAGTGTTTTTAAAATTTTAAAAACAAAAAATAATTTCTGGAAAGCTAACCAAACATGGCCTTAGTGGCCGTGTACTGTCTCCCCTCCTTTCTTCTTCTCTTTTGACAAGGACAGCAACATACCAATGATGTTACAATTGTGGAAAATTGAAAGCGCCCCCCCTAAGGTGTGCTGCCTCGAAGATATGTTTTTGCTTTTCTCTTGCCATCTCTCTCTCTCTCTCTCTCTCTCTCTCTGTCTCTCTGATATGCTGCACGCAACACCCTCTAATTTGAGAAAGTCTCTGCCAGCTGATATGCAATCTAGTTATATTAAGGCGATTAGTATATGTAAGAAAGAACAATAATGCAATTTGTTTAGTAGAATTGTTATTAGTTTCTCTCTCTCTCTCTCTACCCTTTAATGGTGCCAAACAGTGGGTAAGTGGTATATTAAAAATCCTTTTGTTCTGAAGGATATGAGCCAAATCGGCTTTATCAAAGTTTTACTTCTAATTTTGTTTATTCCTAGACTAGAGCTGAGTCTGGTCCTTGGGGTTTATCCTAAAATGAAATTTAGGTTCAAATGCCTTACCTCCAGTTCTATTCCCTCTCCCCTATGTTTTTACTTTGTCTGAAAAAAACACGATTGAAACTTAGAGGGTGAATATCTCTTGGAGCCCTCCTACCGGCTTATGAGGTCTTCATTCTAAAGCTTACATTTTTACCCAAACAAACGGAAGATGTTGCACTTATGGCACGATTTTCAAAGAGTGTCAGATGTGCGTGAACTTACTAATTTTTGAAAAGATGTTGATGTTCGTCAGAATGAAGTAATTTTAAAATATATTATTTACGAAACATTGGTTTTTGGTTTTGATTTGTTGAAACAATTAGTTTGGTACAACTTCAATCACAAAGGAGAAGTAGTAGAAGTAGCCACGGAATGTAAGGCTTTGAATCCTTGGAACCAATTAAATGACAATTCATGAAAAAACATGGCTCTGAGTAGGATGGCATTTCTCTGGGTGCGTCCTTGCAGGTTACCCCACTCATTCTTCCTTTCTTCTGCTTACTGATTCCTTATTTTAACCGTTGACATTAATGTAACACGAAGAACGCGATACAATATAAATCCAAATGATCCAACTCGATTTATACCCCTTTTTATATTTTAATCTTGGAGAATAGAAAAGAAAAATATAAATAATTTAATTGTAATATAAAAAAAGAGCTTTTTTTCCACGATTCGATTTAATTTAGAATAATTGATTAGTAAACAAGTTAGTTAAATATATATTTTTTTGTTATAAGGTATTTAAATTTGTGTTTTTTTCAATTTAGATATTGACTATCGTTATCCGAGTCATCCTATTTTGAAGTACCAACAAAAAAAAAGGTGAATTGGCCATCCTATGATGGTGAAACCAACATTAGCATTTCTCCCATCAGTCACATCAGCAGAGCGCCTGTCCCGAGCACAAAGAAATTATGAGCGAGCAGTGAGCGGTGTTGACGGAGAGATCTTGCATTTCAGTATTTTTGATAAGGGCTCTATGCCCCGAAGTAAAAGCAACAGATTGCGGGATCGGTTATTGACTTTGAGCTTAAAGGTGTTAGTCGTGATTTCACATAACAATAACGAATGACTTACAAGAAATTAAGATTATATTGTAGAATCACTAGATTAGTGATATCCACTTACGATATTTTAAAGACTTGAGTTGACTCAAGAACATCTTTGACAACTCAAATGAGTCGCGTGAGACTCATGATTCGTATAGAACATGAATAGTATCAGTTCAAAAGGTACAGAGTTGAGAATATGACTAAATCGAATTGTGTTAGTATTTGAACCATGGTTGTTTTAGTTCTTGTTACCAAAAGTTACAAACAGAATTAAGGCATTCGCTAGGGTAGCTTTTTTCCTCAGGCATGCACCTTTTTTTGAGGTTATTTCCTGAACTTATTAGAGGGAAGTCACGAGTCATACAAATAATCTCTCCACATGTCGAGCAGTACACGAGACTCGTGAATTCCGTGTACTCACAATGCCTTTGTCGTGGATAAATGCTTGCACTCTTGAAAATGAGATTCTCCATTCTTCATCAGAGACTTTCCAACACAAAAAATTTGAAATCATTGGAAATAATG
This sequence comes from Ilex paraguariensis, assembly GCA_963454935.2. NCBI lineage: Eukaryota > Viridiplantae > Streptophyta > Magnoliopsida > Aquifoliales > Aquifoliaceae > Ilex > Ilex paraguariensis. The sequence goes on along the minus strand of CAUOFW020002114.1, from coordinate 153,563 downwards.
CATAGTTTAATCTTCCAAAGTGTCGGAAAAATGATTCTTAGCATATGATTCTGGATTTGGATTCTATTTTGTGTTCTTATATTAATGGTAAGCGTATATTTCACTAGAAAAATACCCATTTTCCATTGAAGAAAAAGAAAAGTTGCCTCCTTTAAAATGGATTAGGAACCTATCTTTTCATTCTTTCTTCATTGGATTGATGATTCAATCTGGGCATATACTCGGTTAAGTACTCTCTTAAGGTTCTTATACTCTGATATATCTTTTCATGTTCATTATAGTACAACAGTAACGCATAGAGTATATGCCATTTTTTTTTGCAGCTTTCTTACTATGAGCAGCACATTGTTTGGACATGGCAGGTAGAGTATTAGATTCTTGCAGATGGGTCGAGAACCACTATCTTCTTGAGCAGTGGAGGAAAGATTTAACATGTAAGGAGATGCGATATGTGTGATCTGTGGGTTGAATTAAATTAAGACCCGTGTTAAAAGAATCGGTTGAATTGATAGGACTTGCCCAAAATATATCTAACTCAGCACTTTTCATTACAAGAACCATATCTACAAGTTATTGTTTAAAATCACGAGTCTTACTAGACTCTTTGTTGAGTAGAAGATGTCTCATTAGCTGAGGCAATGTCACTTGCCTATTGAGGGCTGATTGTCCGGAGACGNATACATATTTATATACATGTATATTATAATATAATATATTATATTATCCATGTATATATATATATATATATATATATATACATATAGTATATACATATATATATATATATATATATATATATATATATAATTTAAATATATATGTATATATATACATATTATAATACAATATTATATATTATATTATTATATTATATAATATATAATATATTATAATTTATAATAATATATATTATATATTATGAGAGATAAGAAGAAGTAAAAAAAGAAATTTGCTGCTAAAGAGACTCGAAGGGCAGATCTCATTAAAGTCTAAAATTGTACTCCTTGTTTTCAAAATTTTTAAAGAAAATTCTGAAAACAACCTAAACTTGTTTTCTGTTTCTTTGATTCAAATCTCATTTTTTCTCAAAACTTTAAGAACAAAAATACTAAACAAACAGATTTTAAGTGTTTTTAAAATTTTAAAAACAAAAAATAATTTCTGGAAAGCTAACCAAACATGGCCTTAGTGGCCGTGTACTGTCTCCCCTCCTTTCTTCTTCTCTTTTGACAAGGACAGCAACATACCAATGATGTTACAATTGTGGAAAATTGAAAGCGCCCCCCCTAAGGTGTGCTGCCTCGAAGATATGTTTTTGCTTTTCTCTTGCCATCTCTCTCTCTCTCTCTCTCTCTCTCTCTGTCTCTCTGATATGCTGCACGCAACACCCTCTAATTTGAGAAAGTCTCTGCCAGCTGATATGCAATCTAGTTATATTAAGGCGATTAGTATATGTAAGAAAGAACAATAATGCAATTTGTTTAGTAGAATTGTTATTAGTTTCTCTCTCTCTCTCTCTACCCTTTAATGGTGCCAAACAGTGGGTAAGTGGTATATTAAAAATCCTTTTGTTCTGAAGGATATGAGCCAAATCGGCTTTATCAAAGTTTTACTTCTAATTTTGTTTATTCCTAGACTAGAGCTGAGTCTGGTCCTTGGGGTTTATCCTAAAATGAAATTTAGGTTCAAATGCCTTACCTCCAGTTCTATTCCCTCTCCCCTATGTTTTTACTTTGTCTGAAAAAAACACGATTGAAACTTAGAGGGTGAATATCTCTTGGAGCCCTCCTACCGGCTTATGAGGTCTTCATTCTAAAGCTTACATTTTTACCCAAACAAACGGAAGATGTTGCACTTATGGCACGATTTTCAAAGAGTGTCAGATGTGCGTGAACTTACTAATTTTTGAAAAGATGTTGATGTTCGTCAGAATGAAGTAATTTTAAAATATATTATTTACGAAACATTGGTTTTTGGTTTTGATTTGTTGAAACAATTAGTTTGGTACAACTTCAATCACAAAGGAGAAGTAGTAGAAGTAGCCACGGAATGTAAGGCTTTGAATCCTTGGAACCAATTAAATGACAATTCATGAAAAAACATGGCTCTGAGTAGGATGGCATTTCTCTGGGTGCGTCCTTGCAGGTTACCCCACTCATTCTTCCTTTCTTCTGCTTACTGATTCCTTATTTTAACCGTTGACATTAATGTAACACGAAGAACGCGATACAATATAAATCCAATTGATTCAACTCGATTTATACCCCTTTTTATATTTTAATCTTGGAGAATAGAAAAGAAAAATATAAATAATTTAATTGTTATATAAAAAAAGAGCTTTTTTTCCACGATTCGATTTAATTTAGAATAATTGATTAGTAAACAAGTTAGTTAAATATATATTTTTTCGGGTATTTAGATTTGTGTTTTTTCAATTTAGATATTGACTACTGTTATCCAAGTCATCCTATTTTGAAGTACCAACAAAAAAAAGGTGAATTGGCCATCCTATGATGGTGAAACCAACACTAGCATTTCTCCCATCAATCACATCAGCAGAGCGCCTGTCCCGAGCACAAGAAATTATGAGCGAGCAGTGAGCGGTGTGGTGTTGACGGAGAGATCTTGCATTTCAGTGTTTTTGATAAGGGTTCTATGCCCCGAAGTAAAAGCAACAAACAAATTAATGCATAGTTTAGACTGCAATTCTGAATTTGGTTTTGCCATGATTCAGATTGCTGGATCGGTTATTGACTTTGAGCTTAAAGGTGTTAGTCGTGATGTCACATAACAATAACGAATGACTTACAAGAAATTAAGATTATATTGTAGAATCACTAGATTAGTGATATCCACTGACGATATTTTGGAGGCTTGAGTTGACTCAGGAACATCTCTGACAACTCAAATGAGTCGCGTGAGACTCATGATTCGTATAGAACATGAATAGTATNGCGAAAGATAATTAGTCACAACCATATTTGAAAAGAAAAAAGAATAACTAATTGGAAGTTACCAATCAGTAACCGTCGATGAGAATAAAACCGTTAAAGGTAGTAACTATAAAAAGGGTATTTAGTGGAGAAGACATGCTACACTCAAACTTCCTACAAGAATCACCATCTAGGCATTTTTAGGAGTTATTTTTATATTAGTGTTAGGAGACAGTTATTGCTGCAATCAAAACTGTTTATTCAATCTTTTTGTAACCAAAGTCCCTTCACTTGAATTAATAAAAGAATCCTCTTTTATTAATTACATGCACTGTGTTTTTATTCATTATTTCTTATTAAAAGAAGTTTCGAAACAAGACATTTGAACACTTTACAAACAGTCACATAAAAATTGTCTATCGATTAGGATATCTCCTATCAATCGGCCAATCAACAAAGATATGAAGAATAATTACTACAAAAAATTCTATTAGAACATTTAATAGATGCATGAATGGAAAATACGAGACCATAAGAAGGAGTTAATATAAGTTAATATTGTATTTGATCTGTTCAAATTTTACAGTTTCAATCAAATTGGATAGGTAAGTTGGTCACATCATTGTGATTGAATCGCAATGTATCAACTAATACTATTGTGGGATGTAGTGGTATAGCCTGTATCGCTTGCCATATCCAACTTTGTTTTTTTTTTTTTAATATAGATTTTTATGTGTATCGTTTGATATTGTTCGCTAATAATGTGATCGGTACATTTCAGTATCTTTTGAGTCAATGAATGGTACCACCAACTTGAATCACAACTTACTAAGACCCTGTACCTCGAGTTTAACTGAAGTACTGTTGTACTGTGAAATCTTCTAGACCATTTGAATTCGAAAGATGCTATCCTTTAGTTAGGACTTGGATACTAGCGAAAATAAATTTGTTGATTATTGTGGTGTAAGAATCAGAATTTCTGGTGAGATAGGGAGAAGATTAGGCAAATGGTGGATGTGATTCTGAGCAATTTTACCAAATGAATTAATATATATCACATGCTTTTGTTGTGCTTTTTTTTTTTCAAAAAAGTTTGGAGTATAACATATATTTTTTATTGCTACATAGGATGAGAGGTGACACCCCATGTTCTTGGGCTTAAATTTGAATTTTGATCTTTGTATGCACTTCTACNGTAGAATCACTAGATTAGTGATATCCACTGACGATATTTTGGAGGCTTGAGTTGACTCAGGAACATCTCTGACAACTCAAATGAGTCGCGTGAGACTCATGATTCGTATAGAACATGAATAGTATCAGTTCAAAAGGTACAGAGTTGAGAATATGACTAAATCGAATTGTGTTAGTATTTGAACCATGGTTGTTTTAGTTCTTGTTACCAAAAGTTACAAACAGAATTAAGGCATTCGCTAGGGTAGCTTTTTTCCTCAGGCATGCACCTTTTTTTGAGGTTATTCCCTGAACTTATTAGAGGGAAGTCACGAGTCATACAAATAATCTCTCCACATGTCGAGCAGTACACGAGACTCGTGAATTCCGTGTACTCACAATGCCTTCGTCGTGGATAAATGCTTGCACTCTTGAAAATGAGATTCTCCATTCTTCATCAGAGACTTTCCAACACAAAAAATTTGAAATCATTGGAAATAATGCATAGTTTAATCTTCCAAAGTGTCGGAAAAATGATTCTTAGCATATGATTCTGGATTTGGATTCTATTTTGTGTTCTTATATTAATGGTAAGCGTATATTTCACTAGAAAAATACCCATTTTCCATTGAAGAAAAAGAAAAGTTGCCTCCTTTAAAATGGATTAGGAACCTATCTTTTCATTCTTTCTTCATTGGATTGATGATTCAATCTGGGCATATACTCGGTTAAGTACTCTCTTAAGGTTCTTATACTCTGATATATCTTTTCATGTTCATTATAGTACAACAGTAACGCATAGAGTATATGCCATTTTTTTTTTGCAGCTTTCTTACTATGAGCAGCACATTGTTTGGACATGGCAGGTAGAGTATTAGATTCTTGCAAATGGGTCGAGAACCACTATCTTCTTGAGCAGTGGAGGAAAGATTTAACATGTAAGGAGGTGCGATATGTGTGATCTGTGGGTTGAATTAAATTAAGACCCGTGTTAAAAGAATCGNAATCTCAAACTAATTGGCAGAACATATTCTAAAGAAGGTGTATTATTTTTTTGCCAAGTGCTTGGTTGTTAAAGCATACCTAATTAATTACTCATTTAAAATCTATTTTAGCTCGTGATAGAATTAATATCGTTCTATTTTACAATTGTTATTAGGACATGAGACTATTGACCCAGATTTAAATCTTCTCTAATATAATTTCCTTTCGTTTCGTACCCGTGATATCAAACGATCAAATAATTTTTATCAAACTTAAATTCAGGCAGTACTTAGTTGGGATTTTAGATTTTTCAGACTCAACCCAAAGTTTAGTCCCATTTGTGTAATTTAAAAATAAACCCAATAAAAAAAAAGAAATTTTAACGACAAAATTGGAGTTTCACACTGAATTTGGTATCCTGAGTTCAACTCAAGCTCAAAATTTAAATATGGATAATATTCGAATTAAAAGGTTATTTTGTACTCAAGTTCAAATGATTCACCGAGTACAGGTAGAAGGTTCACTTTTATATAATGGGTCTCATGAGTTTACGTAGGCGATGTCTCCTTTGGACAAATTGTGAAAAAATTACACGAATGACCTAAATCTCATTAATCCAAACTTTCCCAATTCCTAACCAGTAAGCTTTCTTCCTAACCGAATCGTAAGAGTGTATTTCCACACAATTTCAAGGTGGTGGGGAATCAATTACCCTCAAATAAAATCAAAGGGAATGGATAAAACCTACCACCAAGTGCCAATCTCAAACGACTTTTTTTTTTTTCTATATTTAAAACATTTCCTATACAAGGATAAGTTAAAATTTTCAATTCTATCAAACGTACAAAATATAATAATAAACATGTTTATCAAACAAATCACATAGGATATCGTTACAAAAATCGTAAGTTTGAAGTATTCAAAAAACGCCATGATTGACTCGATGCATGCGATTTGCAGGTGATTGTGTATTATTTTCAGTTTATATAGTCATCACGATTTAAAAAACACGTGATTGAGATGTTTCTCGATTATTAAAAATTATATATATAGAATCAATAATGCCTAGCTGCAATCCATTAGGCCGCAGCCTTCCCTAAATATCTCATACATGAATTATCAAACTATGGCTGCAAACCTGCAAAAGGAAATTGCATTATTATAATGTACTTATCCATACATAAAGCACACACTATCATTAGAAGATATCATTTTAAGCCATCAATAAGCACTTATAATTTGTTGCTTAAACGCAATTGGTATGCCAAAAACTCATTACATTGCCCATTGAAAGACTTGCATTGCCCTTTTTATTGAAGAAAATAACAAAAAGCATTAGCCATTGTGCTTCATTACCTTAATTGTGTTCACTCCATAATAAAATTACGATTCAAACAAATCCAACTAAGTCTAGCATAGTTTGACATCCCTAATATAACATACTAAGAGGTTAAATGGTCAATTCTTGGTAAAATTATGGCCGTATTTTTNAGGTGTGTTAGATCCGATTGTACAATAAGTTGAGTTTGTGTAAGTACACATATCTTAAGCCAGGATCCCATCACACCATCCAAAACACCACCACCACCTCTACCAAGGTATTGGGGATTTTATTATACAACGGTATATATTAATATGGAACCCTCCCAAACATAGGATAAACCTAGCTTCAATATTTGATCCTATTCTAGTTGTATTTAAGTTTTATGTCATCATTTTAATTAATTTCTACCATCATTTTGGAGAAACAGATGATTATCAAATTCGAACCCATGTCAATATAAAAAAAAAAAAAAAAAATTCGAACCCACATCAATAGATAAATAGTTGTCATCGCTCGAAGTCCAATCACGTTATAAATATGGATGTGTGTGTGTATGTCAATACAAGTATATAGCCATCATTTTGATAGGTTTGAGTTGAGNGTTTCTCGATTATTAAAAATTATATATATAGAATCAATAATGCCTAGCTGCAATCCATTAGGCCGCTGCCTTCCCTAAATATCTCATACATGAATTATCAAACTATGGCTGCAAACCTGCAAAAGGAAATTGCATTATTATAATGTACTTATCCATACATAAAGCACACACTATCATTAGAAGATATCATTTTAAGCCATCAATAAGCACTTATAATTTGTTGCTTAAACGCAATTGGTATGCCAAAAACTCATTACATTGCCCATTGAAAGACTTGCATTGCCCTTTTTATTGAAGAAAATAACAAAAAGCATTAGCCATTGTGCTTCATTACCTTAATTGTGTTCACTCCATAATAAAATTACGATTCAAACAAATCCAACTAAGTCTAGCATAGTTTGACATCCCTAATATAACATACTAAGAGGTTAAATGGTCAATTCTTGGTAAAATTATGGCCGTATTTTTGAGAGTTGTATTATATTCTTCTATGCATTTTTTTTGAAGATTGCATTATGTTCTTCTTTTGGACTTGTGNTTAGAGTTGTATTTTATTCTTCTTTGCATTTTTTTTGAAGATTGCATTATGTTCTTCTTTTGGACTTGTGAATTTTTTAGNTGAGAGTTGTATTATATTCTTCTATGCATTTTTTTTGAAGATTGCATTATGTTCTTCTTTTGGACTTGTGAATTTTTTAGNATTCTCAAACTAATTGGCAGAACATATTCTAAAGAAGGTGTATTATTTTTTTTGCCAAGTGCTTGGTTGTTAAAGCATACCTAATTAATTACTCATTTAAAATCTATTTTAGCTCGTGATAGAGTTAATATCGTTCTATTTTACAATTGTTATTAGGACATGAGACTATTGACCCAGATTNAGACTTTATTAAAATAACAAGTTATTCTACTCATGGTTATCAAATCCAGATCTGGATCTTAGGGTCTTACTATTTTGAAATAGACAAATTGATCCCAGTTTCTTTGAAGAATCTCAAATTGATAGGATTTTAATGAATTGTGATCCAGATTTTATAGGATTGTAGAATCCCGATTGAATTGCTATTTTACTAATTTTTGTTTTTAGGATTGTTTATTAGGCGCCTTTAGTTATTAAGCCGACTCAATTCATATTTATTGTTTTAGTACTTAAAGACTTGAACCAAATGTGACTGNTTTGTACCCGTGATATCAATTACATGGGTAGAACTCAAATGATCAAATAATTCTTATCAAACTTAAATTCAGGCAGTACTTAGTTGGGGTTTTAGATTTTTCAGACTCAACCCAAAGTTTAGTCCCATTTGTGTAATTTAAAAATAAACCCAATAAAAAAAAAAAAGAAATTTTAACGACAAAATTGGAGTTTCACACTGAATTTGGTATCTTGAGTTCAACTCAAGCTCAAAATTTAAATATGGATAATATTCGAATTAAAAGGTTATTTTGTACTCAAGTNGTCTAATATATTTGTCAGTCTATTAGGCAATTTCGACAAATGGAGAAAACTGCGTAATTTTTTTTTTTACACTACTGAAAGCTCTCTTCATTTGTCTTTCTCTCATTGAAAATTAAAAAGATCATTAGATTTGATCTCACGAGTAATAATTACAAAATAGTTTTTCATTTTCACTCTTTTCTATTTTTTTTGTACAAATGTCGAACTATTAAAGTTGTTTATTCAATAGTCCTTTCTAGTTTCTCCTCTATACGTCTATCTCTAAATCTATGATCAAAATACTTCAATTCTTATACTCAGACTCACAATATCCCATAAGATTAACAGTTCACATTTGATCTTTAGCCATCTTCAATGCTTGGACTATAACAGTCCACCATATCTCTATGGTGTGTTNAAAAAATATAATAATAAACATGTTTATCAAACAAATCACATAGGATATCGTTACAAAAATCGTAAGTTTGAAGTTTTCAAAAAACGCCATGATTGACTCGATGCATGCGATTTGCAGGTGATTGCGTATTATTTTCAGTTTATATAGTCATCACGATTTAAAAAACACGTGATTGAGATGTTTCTCGATTATTAAAAATTATATATATAGAATCAATAATGCCTAGCTGCAATCCATTAGGCCGCTGCCTTCCCTAAATATCTCATACATGAATTATCAAACTATGGCTGCAAACCTGCAAAAGGAAATTGCATTATTATAATGTACTTATCCATACATAAAGCACACACTATCATTAGAAGATATCATTTTAANTCTGGTAAAATTTCCGTTCTTATATTTAAAAAAAAAAAAATAGAATTAGTTTTTATTTTTTCTGTGATAAAAAAGTAAAAATATAAAGCATGTTTGATATTTATATTTAAAAAGTTATGAAAACAAAAATAAAAAGCATATTTGGTATTATGCTTATTTTGATTAATTTTTTAATCTAAAATAATTTGTTCCTCAAAATATAATTGAGAACGCACCGCCCAACCACCGGAAAACCACCGCCCAACACCATTAAAAACCAACCACCAACCCCTAAAAACACACCACCAACACCTCCGAAAATACAACACCCAACCATCGAAAATCCACCACCAAACCCCCTGAAGACCCACTACCCCTGAAAACACACTACCCAACCACCTCAAACCCACTACTAACACTAGTCCACCATCATCGAAAATAGATCTGAAGATGGGGAGACGAGATGAACAAATTTGAAGATGGCAGATGAGGTGAGCCTCTTTGATCATTTTCCAACTGTGAGAGAAAGAGAGAGAATAAAATGGTGGAGTTTTAATACTTCCACCAAAAAAAATATGATTTTTGTTGCTAATGGGGTTCGATGGGTGAACTTCATTAAAGTTCTACTCTCCCATGTACGTGTTTCCATTATTTCCTATTTTTAAAAATGTTATTTCATTTTTTGGCCTTATTTTTAAAATATAGTTGCTAAAAAATCTAACAGAAATACATCACAAACATTTTTTTATTTTGACAAAAATTAAAAATAAGAACCGAAAAAATAGAAACAATGCGTTACCAAACATAACTTAAATTTTATGTTTTTTTTTATAACACTTTAATATGTATATATACTAGACTTGCATATATATATTTTTTTCTCATTTGTTCAAGTCGTAAGATCTTACAATTCTCAAACCCGTAGAAGTGGTCTAGTGATTGAGCCTAACCTTTGGTAACCTAAAATTTTTAGGTTCAATTACTTCCCACACCTTCTAAGGGCTAGCTATACTTGTTCTTACGCTGTAATCCAGCTCAAGCTACGGTGACCAACCGTTGAGCTCGAGAGAATAGTCAACGCAAATCTGGATACCATGTAATAAAAAAAAAATTCTTACAATTCTTAATCCGATCTTATAGCCTTCTCCATTGATCTAAAGTAAAATTCCAATTTTAAAAACCTTAATTCTACTCCAAATAATGATGCATNTTAAATAATTTGTTCCTCAAAATATAATTGAGAACGCACCGCCCAACCACCGGAAAACCACCACCCAACACCATTAAAAACCAACCACCAACCCCTAAAAACACACCACCAACACCTCCGAAAATACAACACCCAACCATCGAAAATCCACTACCAAACCCCCTGAAGACCCACTACCCCTGAAAACACACTACCCAACCACCTCAAACCCACTACTAACACTAGTCCACCATCATCGAAAATAGATCTGAAGATGGGGAGACGAGATGAACAAATTTGAAGATGGCAGATGAGGTGAGCCTCTTTGATCATTTTCCAACTGTGAGAGAAAGAGAGAGAATAAAATGGTGGAGTTTTAATACTTCCACCAAAAANTGACGTACCCGTATCCGATACTCGTCGAATATTCAAAGATATATATCAGATACACCTTCTACGTATCCGATAATAATTAAATATTAGGATCCTTCATATTCCAAATTCTTGATGAAGCAACGGGTCGGTTTGGACTAGGCATTCCGANTCCACCAAAAAAAATATGATTTTTGTTGCTAATGGGGTTCGATGGGTGAACCTCATTAAAGTTCTACTCTCCCATGTACGTGTTTCCATTATTTCCTATTTTTAAAAACGTTATTTCATTTTTTGGCCTTATTTTTAAAATATAGTTGCTAAAAAATCTAACAGAAATACATCACAAACATTTTTTTATTTTGACAAAAATTAAAAATAAGAACCGAAAAAATAGAAACAATGCGTTACCAAACATAACTTAAATTTTATGTTTTTTTTTATAACACTTTAATATGTATATATACTAGACTTGCATATATATATTTTTTTCTCATTTGTTCAAGTCGTAAGATCTTACAATTCTCAAACCCGTAGAAGTGGTCTAGTGATTGAGCCTAACCTTTGGTAACCTAAAATTTTTAGGTTCAATTACTTCCCACACCTTCTAAGGGCTAGCTATACTTGTTCTTACGCTGTAATCCAGCTCAAGCTACGGTGACCAACCGTTGAGCTCGAGAGAATAGTCAACGCAAATCTGGATACCATGTAATAAAAAAAAAATCTTACAATTCTTAATCCGATCTTATAGCCTTCTCCATCGATCTAAAGTAAAATTCCAATTTTAAAAACCTTAATTCTACTCCAAATAATGATGCATCATTGCCTATCCAAGAAAAATTAATATTCCAACATGTCACCTTAAAACTTTATTATGTTAGAAAAAGTAAAGATCAATCCCATGTTTTCAGGTCGACTCTCATCAATTATGTCAAACCATAATTTAATCAATTTGAGCCTTGACTTGATTCTTTTGAATTGTAAGCTACTAACTTTAGACACCATATAAACTTTCCTCTCATGATAATGTTGGGGTAGATGTGAGATTATGTAAATTAATGCACAAGGATATCTTGCTGGGCAGCCATAATAACGTCATCAGTCCAATCTCATTCACCTCTTTTCTACACTATCTGATATACAGAAGATTATGAGGACCTATGAAGTATGGATACTTCGTTGAAGTTAACGTACCTGTATCCGATACTCGTCGGACATTCAAAGATATATATCAGATACACCTTCTACGTATCCGATAATAATTAAATATTATGATACTTCATATTCCAAATTCTTGATGAAGCAACGGGTCGGTTTGGACTAGGCATTCCGACCTTAATGGGCCTTTTATGGATTAAATTTTGGAAGGCCGGGCTGATCTACCCTAAAATCAAGAGGGGCCCAAAAAAAGTACTACGACATAACCCGATGGTTCAACAATGGGTCTTCACATGATGGGTCGGCCCAGTTTATTGGCCGAAGGTGATTGGATCCTCGGGTCAACGCCGGAACAGAATGCGAAAGCAAATGACCAATTCCATCTTCTCCAAGAAGGAAACTAAAGCAAATCACAACCCTACAAGTGGTACCAACCAGTCAATGACGCTGCACCCTCCTCCCCCAACGAACCAACCAACAAATCTCTCTCTCTCTCTCTCTGTGGAATTCAAAGTGTAACAGCGAAGCATCGTCAAACCACCGTTCCACCACCTCCCTGATCCTCTCTGCTGTATTCACTCTCCCATTTTTTCACCACTCCCAGTACCCAAAACAACCACCAGCCCTATTGCAACCAGTTCTCCGTCTGTGTGTGTGTGTGTGTGTATACATATTTATACCCACTTACTTTTCTGTCTCAAAATGCAATCACCGATCCTTCCCATATCCAATCCCAACCCATCATCATCCTCAATGATTCCAACAGCTTCAGCAACGGCAAGTACAATGTTCCTCAGATCAGAGGATGATCTACCCTCAATCAGCCTTCACATTCCTTCATCATACGAGGATGACAAGAAAATCGAGACTAGACCCTTTCTTTCTAGATCCTCAAGTTACACCACCACCACCACCACCGCTGCCAATACCAATCTTTATCAGCAACGGCGGCGGCGAACCGCCAGTGACACGTCTCTATTAGATAGAGACCGCCGCCAGTCTTTTCGTGAAGATATGGGGCAGGCTGCTTCTACGATTACTCAGCTTACCTTGAAGATGTTGCGATATCTCGGGTAAATTTTCCAAATTTTTGGTTTTGATGTTTGTTCTCGAGCGCTTATTGATGATCTTGAATGGAATTGTTAACTGAATTGGGCTGTTAATAGTGTAATTTAATGTATTATAGTGAAGGAAATTTTATTTCATTTTTTTTTTCACTGCTGATAATTAATGATTTTTAGAGCTGAGTTTACAATAAATTTTGGTTTTGCAAATTGCTTAGTTTATAGATTAAACTAGGGGTAACCTATGCCTTCGCACACTGTGCAATGTGAATAGTTTTGAGATAAATATTGATAANCTTTGGTAACCTAAAATTTTTAGGTTCAATTACTTCCCACACCTTCTAAGGGCTAGCTATACTTGTTCTTACGCTGTAATCCAGCTCAAGCTACGGTGACCAACCGTTGAGCTCGAGAGAATAGTCAACGCAAATCTGGATACCATGTAATAAAAAAAAAATCTTACAATTCTTAATCCGATCTTATAGCCTTCTCCATCGATCTAAAGTAAAATTCCAATTTTAAAAACCTTAATTCTACTCCAAATAATGATGCATCATTGCCTATCCAAGAAAAATTAATATTCCAACATGTCACCTTAAAACTTTATTATGTTAGAAAAAGTAAAGATCAATCCCATGTTTTCAGGTCGACTCTCATCAATTATGTCAAACCATAATTTAATCAATTTGAGCCTTGACTTGATTCTTTTGAATTGTAAGCTACTAACTTTAGACACCATATAAACTTTCCTCTCATGATAATGTTGGGGTAGATGTGAGATTATGTAAATTAATGCACAAGGATATCTTGCTGGGCAGCCATAATAACGTCATCAGTCCAATCTCATTCACCTCTTTTCTACACTATCTGATATACAGAAGATTATGAGGACCTATGAAGTATGGATACTTCGTTGAAGTTAACGTACCTGTATCCGATACTCGTCGGACATTCAAAGATATATATCAGATACACCTTCTACGTATCCGATAATAATTAAATATTATGATACTTCATATTCCAAATTCTTGATGAAGCAACGGGTCGGTTTGGACTAGGCATTCCGACCTTAATGGGCCTTTTATGGATTAAATTTTGGAAGGCCGGGCTGATCTACCCTAAAATCAAGAGGGGCCCAAAAAAAGTACTACGACATAACCCGATGGTTCAACAATGGGTCTTCACATGATGGGTCGGCCCAGTTTATTGGCCGAAGGTGATTGGATCCTCGGGTCAACGCCGGAACAGAATGCGAAAGCAAATGACCAATTCCATCTTCTCCAAGAAGGAAACTAAAGCAAATCACAACCCTACAAGTGGTACCAACCAGTCAATGACGCTGCACCCTCCTCCCCCAACGAACCAACCAACAAATCTCTCTCTCTCTCTCTCTGTGGAATTCAAAGTGTAACAGCGAAGCATCGTCAAACCACCGTTCCACCACCTCCCTGATCCTCTCTGCTGTATTCACTCTCCCATTTTTTCACCACTCCCAGTACCCAAAACAACCACCAGCCCTATTGCAACCAGTTCTCCGTCTGTGTGTGTGTGTGTGTGTATACATATTTATACCCACTTACTTTTCTGTCTCAAAATGCAATCACCGATCCTTCCCATATCCAATCCCAACCCATCATCATCCTCAATGATTCCAACAGCTTCAGCAACGGCAAGTACAATGTTCCTCAGATCAGAGGATGATCTACCCTCAATCAGCCTTCACATTCCTTCATCATACGAGGATGACAAGAAAATCGAGACTAGACCCTTTCTTTCTAGATCCTCAAGTTACACCACCACCACCACCACCGCTGCCAATACCAATCTTTATCAGCAACGGCGGCGGCGAACCGCCAGTGACACGTCTCTATTAGATAGAGACCGCCGCCAGTCTTTTCGTGAAGATATGGGGCAGGCTGCTTCTACGATTACTCAGCTTACCTTGAAGATGTTGCGATATCTCGGGTAAATTTTCCAAATTTTTGGTTTTGATGTTTGTTCTCGAGCGCTTATTGATGATCTTGAATGGAATTGTTAACTGAATTGGGCTGTTAATAGTGTAATTTAATGTATTATAGTGAAGGAAATTTTATTTCATTTTTTTTTTCACTGCTGATAATTAATGATTTTTAGAGCTGAGTTTACAATAAATTTTGGTTTTGCAAATTGCTTAGTTTATAGATTAAACTAGGGGTAACCTATGCCTTCGCACACTGTGCAATGTGAATAGTTTTGAGATAAATATTGATAATTATTAATGTGTTTCTTTGAGACTATGAGATGGACTTATTGAGACCTACAGGATTTTATATTATAGATTATTGAGTATAGATATTATAATTTTTTACACATCAAAACAAGAGATTTTTTTTTTATTTTTAATTATAGATAACTAACNACTATTAATGTGTTTCTTTGAGACTGTGAGATGGACTTATTGAGACCTACAAGATTTTATATTATAGATTATTGAGTATAGATATTATAATTTTTTACACATCAAAACAAGAGATTTTTTTTTTTTTTTTAATTATAGATAACTAACCAGACATTGTAAAAAGGAACTATACATTATAATGTGTATATGATCATGTCCCATGAGTACTTGTTGCAAAAAAAATGACTAATCAAATCTTCTAATTTTCTCACCGTAAAAGCGGTCATTGATATGGTTGTGTGTGTGAAGTGAATTGTTCGGATTAATATGCTTAGAAAAGCATTAATAGGTGAAGTCAGGCACGTTGTAGATTTAGAATTCTAGTACTATGATGAATGACAACTCAAGGAGAGGAGTAAGCACCATAATTCAGATGCCACTAGTCAATGCATCAACATCTTCTTCTCCGGTTTATTTGCCTCTTTGCAACCACAGGAACAGTTTGGCATGACTTTGCCCTTGTGCACTTGGTTATAATAGGCAAGATCTTCCCTCGAACAGACAAAGGCCATTGTTGACTGTTGAGGGGACATTAGACTGCCAAAGAGCCATCCAAGTGAAGTGATATTCCTCTTCCACTGACACTCTATATGAAGAACACATTCTTCAAAACCACCTGTCTCATCATTCTTCTGTTCCCCTGTTTATGCTGCAAGCATTCAAGGTATCAAAGAGAGCTTTTACAGATCAACATTTCAATCTCCTCACACACTCTCCAGATGAGAGTTGCCTCCTACTGAACACTATAATCGATGATAAGTCATCATCGCAGAAATGATCACAGTCTATTTTCCTATTTTGGGTGTCATACCTGATATGTTTGAAGATCTCCCTCCGCCACTTCCTAATGCATTTAATGATCCAATGCAAAATGAAAATAGACTTCCACCTATCAGCTTGCTCCCATCCCACTTCCATATTTCCTCTCTGTTCCCTCCTCCTGTAGTTATTATTCTTTATCGCATGCTCCATCAATGATTTTCCATGAAATCTCAATCGAATTTGGGCTTCCTAATTCCTTGGATCCCTTCTTTGATTGGATAACACTCCATATTCCAGTCAACCATGTGGAACTGAACTCATTTATGGGCCCCATTATGGGAAATTCCTATGCAGCTTTTTAAGCCATTCCTGAACTACTTCTAATGTGGAAAAGATAAGCACAAAATATTGGAGGCTTTCAAGAGTGCCTATAAAAGTGTAAGTATGTCCCTTTCTGGCAAACATTGTTGGATGGGCATGCCAAATAAGGACATCAGGGACTCAGTTAGACAGTGCAAAAAGTGACCAGACTACCCACCTCTAGTCCCTCCCTAATCAAGTCATCTCAGTCTTTGTGTTCATTTTGCATTGACAGCTGCTTTAAATCAATGGATTGACAAGTACTTTGGATTCCACTTCTCAGCTCTGCAGAAGAAAATGGTATTATCACAAATAATAGTTAACAGATAATGATGGTGGATCTTCCAACCCCTCAAATATCAGGGCCTCTTATTATGCCTCCTTCAACTACACGAAAGCATTTTGCTAAACGCTTCAAATACCAAATGAAAGCCTGGGAGATTGTCTCTCTTTGCTAGTCCCACAGAAATCATTAAAGAATTTGGTTGGCATGCCATTTAACAAGATTGAAATCTAACCGTGCAAGTTTCAATCCTTTTCCTCTGCATAATTTCAAAAACCACCTTGTATATGGGGCTCCCTAATATGTAATGACATGCTTTCTCAATTCCTAGCTTGTTCATATAATATCCTCTTTGTCCACCCCATTATTTTTGGAAGAAAGCCATAGACATCTTGTCATTGCCATGCGTTGGCCCACATTTTCATTATTGCAGTTTCCTGTTCTGCGAAGGTTGTGTCTCTATTACCATCTGCTTCTCAATCAAATTAAGCTCTTAACTTATTTGTTGTTGGCCTCAACTGAGAGGTTTCTTGATAATGTTCTTTCAGCCTTGGTTTAATCTCCTCTGCCAACTCGACTTCCTGTGGAGTTTGTGCTCTTTTCCCGATACATGAAAGGGCTCCTTACTTTTTAGTTTTGTTAATTTTTTTTCAATACAGCATAGTCCGTCACTCTGGTTTTTCTTTCCCCTGCCTAGCTGCATCCTCCTTGAAAAAAAGGCACAATCCTCTTCTTAATGAATTTCTTGATATTTCTGCCACACTTTCTTTCCACCATTCCAAATTTCAAAAACCTCCTTATTCTCACTACACATCGTCCTTAGCAACTTCAAAGTTTGGGCTGGCACATAGACGAAATCTACATCACCTTCTAATTCTTTCTTGAAATAATTCCTCTTCAGTATACATACTTTTGAACTTGAATTGGTTTTTGTTTTGCTATAGAACCCTTGCCCAATGAGATAAGAATGTAATCTGATATTGGACTAGGTCAAAAGCCTAGGGAGGTATCTGATTTTGATATGCACTTTGCTACTCTTCTAACACCCAAAAACCATCTTCAATTTGGATTAAGCAGTAGAAGCTAGCAAAATTCTGAGAATTCTCCCTGCAGATAACTCCTATGCACAATATATAGAACAATTCCATGTTGAAGAATGTTTCCCTCTTAGAATCCTCCGAATATGTCAAAGACTCAAAGGTTCACCACAGCACCCATCAACAAGTCTACCGCACCATGATTTTCTTGCAGCATCAGTTGGAATCACCTCCATTTTAGTCTCTTGTCTGAAAACAATATATACATTCAATCATTTTGAATCGACTAAAATTGACTTCCATACGTTCCTCATGTCATCTCCTTGGACTCTGTTAGCTTGCATAATCTTCAATTCCTCTCAATAGCTCTTCCTTTATGTTATACTTAAAGCTCATCTCTCAACAACTCCCCTTTCCTTCTAATCCCTATTTAGGGACAAATCTTCTTCCTTCTTCGAACAGCCAATGCTTTCTCATTATCTCCTTTGAGTGTGCACATCTCATTACGGATCCATATCTCCCGGTAAAAGTTAAAGAAGAAGAACAAAGAGAAAAAGAGAGCAAAATCTCCTTCAAGTTATTGTCTTTTTCCCTGTAACCTAGATTGTGCATAGATTTTGTATGTAGTACAGATTCAAGTANGTTGTGTGTGTGAAGTGAATTGTTCGGATTAATATGCTTAGAAAAGCATTAATAGGTGAAGTCAGGCACATTGTAGATTTAGAATTCTAGTACTATGATGAATGACAACTCAAGGAGAGGAGTAAGCACCATAATTCAGATGCCACTAGTCAATGCATCAACATCTTCTTCTCCGGTTTATTTGCCTCTTTGCACCCACAGGAACAGTTTGGCATGACTTTGCCCTTGTGCACTTGGTTATAATAGGCAAGATCTTCCCTCGAACAGACAAAGGCCATTGTTGACTGTTGAGGGGACATTAGACTGCCAAAGAGCCATCCAAGTGAAGTGATATTCCTCTTCCACTGACACTCTATATGAAGAACACATTCTTCAAAACCACCTGTCTCATCATTCTTCTGTTCCCCTGTTTATGCTGCAAGCATTCAAGGTATCAAAGAGAGCTTTTACAGATCAACATTTCAATCTCCTCACACACTCTCCAGATGAGAGTTGCCTCCTACTGAACACTATAATCGATGATAAGTCATCATCGCAGAAATGATCACAGTCTATTTTCCTATTTTGGGTGTCATACCTGATATGTTTGAAGATCTCCCTCCGCCACTTCCTAATGCATTTAATGATCCAATGCAAAATGAAAATAGACTTCCACCTATCAGCTTGCTCCCATCCCACTTCCATATTTCCTCTCTGTTCCCTCCTCCTGTAGTTATTATTCTTTATCGCATGCTCCATCAATGATTTTCCATGAAATCTCAATCGAATTTGGGCTTCCTAATTCCTTGGATCCCTTCTTTGATTGGATAACACTCCATATTCCAGTCAATCATGTGGAACTGAACTCATTTATGGGCCCCATTATGGGAAATTCCTATGCAGCTTTTTAAGCCATTCCTGAACTACTTCTAATGTGGAAAAGATAAGCACAAAATATTGGAGGCTTTCAAGAGTGCCTATAAAAGTGTAAGTATGTCCCTTTCTGGCAAACATTGTTGGATGGGCATGCCAAATAAGGACATCAGGGACTCAGTTAGACAGTGCAAAAAGTGACCAGACTACCCACCTCTAGTCCCTCCCTAATCAAGTCATCTCAGTCTTTGTGTTCATTTTGCATTGACAGCTGCTTTAAATCAATGGATTGACAAGTACTTTGGATTCCACTTCTCAGCTCTGCAGAAGAAAATGGTATTATCACAAATAATAGTTAACAGATAATGATGGTGGATCTTCCAACCCCTCAAATATCAGGGCCTCTTATTATGCCTCCTTCAACTACACGAAAGCATTTTGCTAAACGCTTCAAATACCAAATGAAAGCCTGGGAGATTGTCTCTCTTTGCTAGTCCCACAGAAATCATTAAAGAATTTGGTTGGCATGCCATTTAACAAGATTGAAATCTAACCGTGCAAGTTTCAATCCTTTTCCTCTGCATAATTTCAAAAACCACCTTGTATATGGGGCTCCCTAATATGTAATGACATGCTTTCTCAATTCCTAGCTTGTTCATATAATATCCTCTTTGTCCACCCCATTATTTTTGGAAGAAAGCCATAGACATCTTGTCATTGCCATGCGTTGGCCCACATTTTCATTATTGCAGTTTCCTGTTCTGCGAAGGTTGTGTCTCTATTACCATCTGCTTCTCAATCAAATTAAGCTCTTAACTTATTTGTTGTTGGCCTCAACTGAGAGGTTTCTTGATAATGTTCTTTCAGCCTTGGTTTAATCTCCTCTGCCAACTCGACTTCCTGTGGAGTTTGTGCTCTTTTCCCGATACATGAAAGGGCTCCTTACTTTTTAGTTTTGTTAATTTTTTTTCAATACAGCATAGTCCGTCACTCTGGTTTTTCTTTCCCCTGCCTAGCTGCATCCTCCTTGAAAAAAAGGCACAATCCTCTTCTTAATGAATTTCTTGATATTTCTGCCACACTTTCTTTCCACCATTCCAAATTTCAAAAACCTCCTTATTCTCACTACACATCGTCCTTAGCAACTTCAAAGTTTGGGCTGGCACATAGACGAAATCTACATCACCTTCTAATTCTTTCTTGAAATAATTCCTCTTCAGTATACATACTTTTGAACTTGAATTGGTTTTTGTTTTGCTATAGAACCCTTGCCCAATGAGATAAGAATGTAATCTGATATTGGACTAGGTCAAAAGCCTAGGGAGGTATCTGATTTTGATATGCACTTTGCTACTCTTCTAACACCCAAAAACCATCTTCAATTTGGATTAAGCAGTAGAAGCTAGCAAAATTCTGAGAATTCTCCCTGCAGATAACTCCTATGCACAATATATAGAACAATTCCATGTTGAAGAATGTTTCCCTCTTAGAATCCTCCGAATATGTCAAAGACTCAAAGGTTCACCACAGCACCCATCAACAAGTCTACCGCACCATGATTTTCTTGCAGCATCAGTTGGAATCACCTCCATTTTAGTCTCTTGTCTGAAAACAATATATACATTCAATCATTTTGAATCGACTAAAATTGACTTCCATACGTTCCTCATGTCATCTCCTTGGACTCTGTTAGCTTGCATAATCTTCAATTCCTCTCAATAGCTCTTCCTTTATGTTATACTTAAAGCTCATCTCTCAACAACTCCCCTTTCCTTCTAATCCCTATTTAGGGACAAATCTTCTTCCTTCTTCGAACAGCCAATGCTTTCTCATTATCTCCTTTGAGTGTGCACATCTCATTACGGATCCATATCTCCCGGTAAAAGTTAAAGAAGAAGAACAAAGAGAAAAAGAGAGCAAAATCTCCTTCAAGTTATTGTCTTTTTCCCTGTAACCTAGATTGTGCATAGATTTTGTATGTAGTACAGATTCAAGTACGCGGTATGCTACTTCTTCCGCTATGTGGTGTGATGGGGGTAGACTTAGTTGGCCCATTGTTTTGAGTCATAGTTCGTGATGGAACTGCTATTTGGATCACTTTCACTAGNTGCGCGGTATGCTACTTCTTCCGCTATGTGGTGTGATGGGGGTAGATTTAGTTGGTCCATTGTTTTGAGTCATAGTTCGTGATGGAACTGCTATTTGGATCACTTTCACTAGTCTATGATAATACATCCATGCACATACATTCAACTAATATTTATTTTATATTTGTACTAAGAGTTACAAAGCAACCTGTAATATNACCCCACTTCCATATTTCCTCTCTGTTCCCTCCTCCTGTAGTTATTATTCTTTATCGCATGCTCCATCAATGATTTTCCATGAAATCTCAATCGAATTTGGGCTTCCTAATTNATCCCACTTCCATATTTCCTCTCTGTTCCCTCCTCCTGTAGTTATTATTCTTTATAGCATGCTCCATCAATGATTTTCCATGAAATCTCAATCGAATTTGGGCTTCCTAATTNAGTCTATGATAATACATCCATGCACATACATTCAACTAATATTTATTTTATATTTGTACTAAGAGTTACAAAGCAACCTGTAATATAAAACGTACCGGATTACCGGTTGTGAATAATAAATGTTGATGGATGCATATTTGTGTTAAGAAAAAAATGAAGTCATAGTTAATCAAATACAAATTTAAACATCACTAAAATAAAAAGTAAAGTACCAGTTAGGATTACAATTTGAGATTAGGGTTACGAGTTGGGTTTACTAGGATCATGGGACAAATTGGGATTAGGGTTACAATTTGGGTTACGGAATTTAAGCGATCTACAAACCCATCGTGTTTAGGGTCGTGCAACCCCGGATAATGGGATGTCGGGGATACCTACGATATTGGTGTTACTGTCCCTTTTAAATCCTCAATAACAGTAAAAAACCTTTCCAGGACTCTTCTAAAGTTTTTTGATAACAGAATATCACTAAAATCTTTCTTCCAAAAACAATTTTACTTCAAAACACTTGAAAATTTCAATACTTTTATCCCAAGAGATTACTCCAAACAAGTCTAGTAGTCAAGCTACTTTCATGTCATCATGAATACTGTATTCACTAGGCCGCACCCACATGTAGTACTATGATGATTGCTTTGCATAATTACCCACTAGCGACAATTAATGCAGAAAAGGGAAAAAAATTTAAGAGAAAATGGCAGCATTTGCTTTATTCCTTTGTTGAGCATTGTTATGGTTATCACAATTCACTAAACTTTTAACGACTTACGATCTGGGTACATCGATCCGAAACGTGGTGGGTTCACGATCCAGATCACCAAAATTGACGATCCCAAATTGCAATACTAACTCTAAATCAATTTGCTTTAGAACATGTAACACAAATATAAAATACATATTAATTGACTACATGTATATAGANTTCCTTGGATCCCTTCTTTGATTGGATAACACTCCATATTCCAGTCAACCATGTGGAACTGAACTCATTTATGGGCCCCATTATGGGAAATTCCTATGCAGCTTTTTAAGCCATTCCTGAACTACTTCTAATGTGGAAAAGATAAGCACAAAATATTGGAGGCTTTCAAGAGTGCCTATAAAAGTGTAAGTATGTCCCTTTCTGGCAAACATTGTTGGATGGGCATGCCAAATAAGGACATCAGGGACTCAGTTAGACAGTGCAAAAAGTGACCAGACTACCCACCTCTAGTCCCTCCCTAATCAAGTCATCTCAGTCTTTGTGTTCATTTTGCATTGACAGCTGCTTTAAATCAATGGATTGACAAGTACTTTGGATTCCACTTCTCAGCTCTGCAGAAGAAAATGGTATTATCACAAATAATAGTTAACAGATAATGATGGGGGATCTTCCAACCCCTCAAATATCAGGGCCTCTTATTATGCCTCCTTCAACTACACGAAAGCATTTTGCTAAACGCTTCAAATACCAAATGAAAGCCTGGGAGATTGTCTCTCTTTGCTAGTCCCACAGAAATCATTAAAGAATTTGGTTGGCATGCCATTTAACAAGATTGAAATCTAACCGTGCAAGTTTCAATCCTTTTCCTCTGCATAATTTCAAAAACCACCTTGTATATGGGGCTCCCTAATATGTAATGACATGCTTTCTCAATTCCTAGCTTGTTCATATAATATCCTCTTTGTCCACCCCATTATTTTTGGAAGAAAGCCATAGACATCTTGTCATTGCCATGCGTTGGCCCACATTTTCATTATTGCAGTTTCCTGTTCTGCGAAGGTTGTGTCTCTATTACCATCTGCTTCTCAATCAAATTAAGCTCTTAACTTATTTGTTGTTGGCCTCAACTGAGAGGTTTCTTGATAATGTTCTTTCAGCCTTGGTTTAATCTCCTCTGCCAACTCGACTTCCTGTGGAGTTTGTGCTCTTTTCCCGATACATGAAAGGGCTCCTTACTTTTTAGTTTTGTTAATTTTTTTTCAATACAGCATAGTCCGTCACTCTGGTTTTTCTTTCCCCTGCCTAGCTGCATCCTCCTTGAAAAAAAGGCACAATCCTCTTCTTAATGAATTTCTTGATATTTCTGCCACACTTTCTTTCCACCATTCCAAATTTCAAAAACCTCCTTATTCTCACTACACATCGTCCTTAGCAACTTCAAAGTTTGGGCTGGCACATAGACGAAATCTACATCACCTTCTAATTCTTTCTTGAAATAATTCCTCTTCAGTATACATACTTTTGAACTTGAATTGGTTTTTGTTTTGCTATAGAACCCTTGCCCAATGAGATAAGAATGTAATCTGATATTGGACTAGGTCAAAAGCCTAGGGAGGTATCTGATTTTGATATGCACTTTGCTACTCTTCTAACACCCAAAAACCATCTTCAATTTGGATTAAGCAGTAGAAGCTAGCAAAATTCTGAGAATTCTCCCTGCAGATAACTCCTATGCACAATATATAGAACAATTCCATGTTGAAGAATGTTTCCCTCTTAGAATCCTCCGAATATGTCAAAGACTCAAAGGTTCACCACAGCACCCATCAACAAGTCTACCGCACCATGATTTTCTTGCAGCATCAGTTGGAATCACCTCCATTTTAGTCTCTTGTCTGAAAACAATATATACATTCAATCATTTTGAATCGACTAAAATTGACTTCCATACGTTCCTCATGTCATCTCCTTGGACTCTGTTAGCTTGCATAATCTTCAATTCCTCTCAATAGCTCTTCCTTTATGTTATACTTAAAGCTCATCTCTCAACAACTCCCCTTTCCTTCTAATCCCTATTTAGGGACAAATCTTCTTCCTTCTTCGAACAGCCAATGCTTTCTCATTATCTCCTTTGAGTGTGCACATCTCATTACGGATCCATATCTCCCGGTAAAAGTTAAAGAAGAAGAACAAAGAGAAAAAGAGAGCAAAATCTCCTTCAAGTTATTGTCTTTTTCCCTGTAACCTAGATTGTGCATAGATTTTGTATGTAGTACAGATTCAAGTGCGCGGTATGCTACTTCTTCCGCTATGTGGTGTGATGGGGGTAGACTTAGTTGGTCCATTGTTTTGAGTCATAGTTCGTGATGGAACTGCTATTTGGATCACTTTCACTAGTCTATGATAATACATCCATGCACATACATTCAACTAATATTTATTTTATATTTGTACTAAGAGTTACAAAGCAACCTGTAATATAAAACGTACCGGATTACCGGTTGTGAATAATAAATGTTGATGGATGCATATTTGTGTTAAGAAAAAAATGAAGTCATAGTTAATCAAATACAAATTTAAACATCACTAAAATAAAAAGTAAAGTACCAGTTAGGATTACAATTTGAGATTAGGGTTACGAGTTGGGTTTACTAGGATCATGGGACAAATTGGGATTAGGGTTACAATTTGGGTTACGGAATTTAAGCGATCTACAAACCCATCGTGTTTAGGGTCGTGCAACCCCGGATAATGGGATGTCGGGGATACCTACGATATTGGTGTTACTGTCCCTTTTAAATCCTCAATAACAGTAAAAAACCTTTCCAGGACTCTTCTAAAGTTTTTTGATAACAGAATATCACTAAAATCTTTCTTCCAAAAACAATTTTACTTCAAAACACTTGAAAATTTCAATACTTTTATCCCAAGAGATTACTCCAAACAAGTCTAGTAGTCAAGCTACTTTCATGTCATCATGAATACTGTATTCACTAGGCCGCACCCACATGTAGTACTATGATGATTGCTTTGCATAATTACCCACTAGCGACAATTAATGCAGAAAAGGGAAAAAAATTTAAGAGAAAATGGCAGCATTTGCTTTATTCCTTTGTTGAGCATTGTTATGGTTATCACAATTCACTAAACTTTTAACGACTTACGATCTGGGTACATCGATCCGAAACGTGGTGGGTTCACGATCCAGATCACCAAAATTGACGATCCCAAATTGCAATACTAACTCTAAATCAATTTGCTTTAGAACATGTAACACAAATATAAAATACATATTAATTGACTACATGTATATAGATTTATAATTATATATAATTTTAGAAATAGAAAATCAAGCACAATTACAAGATAAATGGTAACTACCTTAGTATTTATGAATGTTTTGTAATATATAATGTTGTATAGTAGTAAAAAAGATCTACATAAGAATTCCAAAACGAATTGCGACCTAAAATACCGTACCAGTTAAACCTACCCCCATCGTACCATGTACTTAAGAATGTGTCGTACCATGTACCCGTACTTGTACCACATACCAAAGCGACCCACGATCTAGGTAACATTTTTTACCATGACTTGGTAATCATTCATGAATGTATTAGTTGTTGTATCATAGGGATTTCAAATATTCTTGTAGTTTCTAGATGTTTCTGATCATTTATTTTTATTCAGGGTAGGCTACAGATGGATCGCCAGATTTCTTGCCCTTGGTTGTTATTCTCTCCTACTTATCCCTGGGTTTTTCCAAGGTTTGCGACATTCTATAATCTGTTGCAACAGTTCTTCTTCATGCACCAACATCTGACTTCTGAGTTCTGACATATCTCATATATTTGCAACTGTTTTTAATTTTGAATGTCCTCTCTCCTTTGTCAATATCACCAAGATTAGAACACAGTTTGCTTCCTTATTGTAGTTGGGTATTACTATTTTTTCTCAAGTCAGATCCGTAGAGGTATAATTTACGGTGATCAACCAAGGAATAGGTATGCTACCAACTTGCTTTATCTATGGTGCATTTACTCAATAATTCTGTAGACCCCGTTTCTTTTATGTACTTAATGGGATTGATAAGTGGCGAATGTTGTGGTGCAGGCTTGATTTGTATTTACCTAAAAACACAGATGGGCCGAAGCCAGTTGTTGCATTTGTAACTGGGGGAGCCTGGATTATTGGGTGGGTGACAAAACTATTTTTTCGAATATTTTGTACATATATACGATGTACAAAGTGACTTTTTGCTCAATATAATTGGGCGTACATGTTCTTTCGAACACATAAAATGTTGGAACGTGATATTGAAATCACTTATAGTAATCATGACAAATGTTACCCCATTGTTTTTTCAATAAGGAAAGGTAATTAAACAGTACGGAGCAAAAATAAAAAAATGTGGACCAGCCAGGTGGTGGTGGAACCAAGTAGAAGATGGAAAATTTTCCATAAGCTTTTCCAGATAAACTGTTTTTGAACTCTAAAATGTTGGTTGAGATTAGAATGTTAATGGACAACTGGAAATTAGAAATGGAAAAAGATTTGTACATTCTTATAGGGTTTTCCACCTCAATCTTGTTAATCCAACTGTCAGTTCTTGTTAAGTATTGTCTTGCCACTTATACATGATCACTTGTCCCTGACAAATACTGAGCAGTCTTTCTACTGATGCAGTTATAAAGCTTGGGGTTCTCTTTTAGGACAACAGTTATCAGAAAGGGACATAATAGTGGCATGCATAGATTACAGGTGATGTAGTTTTAATTCAAACATGACACGATGCGCTTTGTGAAGGGTAGATGCTATCCTGTTTACTTTTCTGTTTTGGATCAAGTTTTTGATTGTACCTGTTAGACTTATGGTATGACATTGTTTCCAAAACGATACACATTAGACAATTTTATATCTCTTCTTTCTTGTTCATAACTTGTATATGTATCATTGCTCCTTCAGTCCTTCCCCCTTCATAATTTTTATATTTATTATTGTTAGTAATTTGGAGAGAAGCCAATTTGGTGACTAATGGGACATTTGGATTTTTGCGNCGGTCCTTCCCTCTTCATAATTTTTATATTTATTATTATTAGTAATTTGGAGAGAAGCCAATTTGGTGACTAATGGGACATTTGGATTTTTGCGATAGTCATACCATTCAACAAAAAGAGGTATAGCTTAAAGATGTGGTTTGCAAGTGGAAAACCTTTGTTTTAACATCTCAGGTGATGTGCTGAACAATCGTGCAATTGATCACAATAGTCATTTTCAAAAATTTTTAGTTACACTTCTTCTGCTCGTGGTATATAAGTTGAGCAAAGTCTAATCTGCCAACTGTCTTAGTTTACTGTGGAGCTTTGAACTGAACCAAGCAACAACTTGATCCAGAGATACCTTCTTGGTTGACAAATTAAAAATCTCCAGCATTTTAAACCAGAGTATCTCCGAATTGGCAACTGAAGAAAGAATTGTTTTGGGAGTCTGCAGTGTATTGATAATAAACACACAAACTCCCAGGTTATCCCACTCTTGGACATAAGCTTGTCAGGACTAGCTTTTTTTTTTTTTTAATATGAAACGATAAAGTATTATTAAATTAAGTAAAAGAGTATCGTACAGTGGAGGACAAGTAGTCCACATGAGTAGATAAGTGGCAGGCCAGATCATTAAAGAATCCTCCGCAACATAGTGGCTCGTGCAGGAAAGATAAACACAAGGCAATGTAGGAAGGTGATTACTTAAAAATCTCCCAGTACAACCAGCATTGGATTACCAATGGCTAGCAGAAACCAAAGAACAAGATCTTACCTTTAAAATATTAGATAATCCAGATTGAACCTTAAGGGATTTAAGTTCTAAAAAATTAGTATAATTAGCTGCTGGTCACACTTGCTGATTATGGTGAATAATAGAGCAAAGATTTGCATATCAGTGTTAACAGTGCCATACCTGTTGCCATTGTGAGCAGTAAGGAGACAAGATGATACCGCTAAACCACTAGAGTAGTTGACCATTTGGATTTCTTGCCATACAAGTAATTGAGCTTCTCTGCCTTCCTCTATGACTATAGACAATGATAATGGAAGCTATATTCCAGGTTGTAATTCTGTGTATACCTGAGCCACGTGGCTCCATTATCATCCACGAGATTATGACCAACATCCCAGGCAGCCTTGGCCTTGACTTCTTTAAATTTAAGGGTACTCTCCCTTTTAGGAACAGCAAAGATGCTTTTCCTATGGTATCACCGATAGGCAATAAATTAAGAGAGAATAGTTAGTTCTACCTTTGTCTCTCATATTGGCCCGTGCCCCCTAATATACCGTTTGTCTTTCCATTTAAAAGAACATAGAACTATAGAAGTAATTTGATTGTAGCTAGTAAATCCCTGTACAGTTCATCGCCATTTATTGAACAATCAAGAGTAGACTTTCAATTACCTGTGTGTGTGCATTCTAAGATTGACTTTAATAGCACACTAGGGCGTACATTTTACAATGTTAACCATCTCTTGGAGACGATGTCAGATATATCACGGAAAAATGGCTGAATGAACAGAGAGCAAAGCTCTTCAAGCGCTGGTTTAGTTTTATTAGCCAAGATCTAGACATGCATTTTCATATCACATTGCAATGGGATATTAGTCAAGACTCAAAAGTCACACATAGAATCAGGGTGTTTCAGTGAGAGTTTTATTGCTAGTTTTCTCATTATACTTGCTTAAAATAAAGGGCTGTAAAATTTGAAAGTGACATTTATTTTTTAATATCTTTATAGAACTTGATGAACTGCTTTGATCTTTATGAGATTGTATACTCCATTAAGCCAATATAGACACATTAATCTCTCTTTTCCTTTTCATCTTACAAGAAGCTTGTATTTCAGATGCTTAAGATCGCACAATCATAATATGTCATGCACTACACAGAGAGTCATGTTGTTTTGATTAAGATTGCCATATCAAAGGTGTTTTGTAGAGCGATGAGAACAGCTCAACCTTCTAACATGAGATGTTGAAAAGAATGATGACTAAGAAACATGGCAAGATTAACTTTTCAAAGGATCAGATTTCCACATTTCTTAGGGATGGTTTACCTATGTCATAATCAATTCNTTCATCCCCATCTCCATTCCCGTACAGGTTCACACGGGTGTCCCTGTATACCTTCGTCATTCAATACGTATGGTCNTGTGCAACCACATTGCTGAATATGGAGGTGATCCCAACAGGTAGTTTAATTCACATTTTTTTCAACAATTAGTCTTTGTTTTTGCTAAGTATGTCAGTGTTTGGTTCATACTGTTTCCAGAATTTATCTAATGGGACAGTCAGCTGGTGCGCATATTGCTGCTTGTGCACTCGTGGAGCAAGCAATCAAAGAGGCCGGCGAAGGAGAGAGCACTTCCTGGAGCGTCTCCCAAATAAAGGCATATTTTGGTCTATCTGGAGGGTAATTCTATGTTGAGGATCTTGCTTATAGTTTGATTTTTTTCTTCTTTTAATTCTAGTGACGAAAAAGATCTTTACATTTTCCTTTTGGATAAAAATTTGCATAACTGGATCTGACCCGATGGGTGGTAAGGATAGTAAAAACCACTAGTTTTGGGTTTAGAAGATTTCCCATGTGATCTTTTGAATGGTGGATCTGTTATTGATACAATGATATATGAAATGATCTGCTTGGAATTAAGGTGGAGTAAATACAATTTTAATAAATAAATTGTGTGACAATTGTCAATTTGGTCCCTAAAGTACGAATTTTTCAGTTGTATCCCTAATGTTTGAAATCTATGTTTAAGAGGTATACTATCTTACCATTGTTTAAATTGATAAGACATCTGCCCATTTGCTGCTCACGTGAGGGATTCATAGGGATAATTTGGCCTAATACCAGCATTTCAAATACCACCTCTTCTCTTTCACTTTTACTTCCATATTCTTCCTCAATTTCACTCCCTGCTCTCTCTCTTTCACTCGCCACCCCTGTCCTTACCCTTTATCTCCCCCTGCAGCTGAACACCACCCTACTTTCACACACACTGCACCTACCATGGTACCCCTCATCCAACCTTTTGCCTCCACTACAACACAATTACAACACCTTTGCACTGCTCCAAGACCCTCTGTTATTGAGCACAATTGACCACTGCACCAAAATGCCATCAACTACAACGCCAAACCTTTGTATCCAAGGCACCACATCCACCCTATAAAGCCAATGCTATCATAGAAAAACCTCCACCATAGAATAGAGGGCACACAGCTGTACCAGTGCACTAAGTTCACCAACCCCACCCCCACCCCCACCGCAACCACCACTGCACTCCATCAAACTACCAGTTCCCATAAATTGAATCATACTAACCATAATTGAAGCCAATTTCTTGAATTTAAATCACAAAAACACAATTGCAAACACCTTAATCACCCTCGGTGTAGAATGATCAAGAATGGCATCACCGCCTAAGTTGATGTAGCTGCGGTTAAGCAAGACGGAATAGACGAAGTTTTTTGAAGTCTCAGCAGTGGAATACGATGTTTGCTTCGATCTATTCTTTTATGAAGGATGAGGGCTTCGATGTTGGCATTGATGGACGGTGGCAATAGCTGCTAAGTGTTGAGGGTGGTGGTGGGTGTGTTTATGGACACAAAGAGAAAGAAATGGGGCAGGGGTGTGATGGGCTGAAACCAACTTATGTCTAGTGTTATGATGGGTTTTTATTTTGCCTGTGATGAGGACAGAGATGGAGGATGCTGGAGGGTGGGGATGAGTGCCATGGTGGTTGCACTATGTGTGTGGGTGGGATTAGGGTTCAACGGGGGGGAGAGAGAGAGGGATGGCAAGTGGCGATAAGTGACAGTGAAGATGGAAAGTAGGGAGAAATTGAGGACGAAGATGGGTGAAAGACTAAAAACACAAGTGGAAAGTACTTTTATTTGCAGTCAC
This sequence comes from Ilex paraguariensis, assembly GCA_963454935.2. Lineage (NCBI taxonomy): Eukaryota > Viridiplantae > Streptophyta > Magnoliopsida > Aquifoliales > Aquifoliaceae > Ilex > Ilex paraguariensis. Next base: position 121,994 of record CAUOFW020002114.1, on the reverse strand, counting down.
AACACTGTTACAATGATACTTTGGGGAACTTGATTGATGCTTTTTCTGCTTAGCTTTGTGTTTTTTTTTATTTTTGCATCTGCGATTTATTGAATGAAAACCCGGAAGTGTATGCTTATTTAAATTAAATAGCCATGAAGTTGTTTCGTAAATTATGACGACTTTTTGCTTAGCCAAACCAAAAGAGCAAGCATGGTTACTCTATGAAAGCTGAATGATCTATAGCTCCCCATCTTCCTTGAATATTTCTAGTTTGTATATGTTTTTCTGTACACAGACCATAATAAACTTATCACTTTCCCGTCAACATTCGTGAACAGGTACAATTTGTTTGACTTAGTTGACCACTTCCACAGTCGAGGTTTGTACCGTTCCATCTTTCTAAGGTACATATTTTATTGACCTGGTTAGTGATTTAATGGAAGCAGTATCCAATTACTGTCTTATTCACCATGTTTTTATTTTTTTGGTACATTATTCACCATGTTGCCTAGTACATAATTGATGGTTTATCATGCTTGCACAGCATAATGGAAGGGGAACAATCTTTGCGACGGTTTTCTCCAGAAGTAATGGTGCAGGACCCGAACATTAGAAATGCAGTTGCTCTCCTACCTCCAATTATCCTTTTCCATGGTACTGGAGATTATTCCATTCCATCAGATGCCAGGTTTGAATCTGCATTGAAGAGAATGCAGCTATTGACCTTCTATTTATCAAATGTTATCTTATCTAGATAATTCTATATGGATCAAATTTTCTTAAAAGAGCATGAGAACAAGTATTAATTGGATTTGTTAATCAAACTGGCTATTGGATTGGATGGCGTTGAGCTTGTATCTATCTCGACACTTTGTCTTTAGATGTAGGAGAATTAAACGAATCCTAATGTCCATTTTGTCTCAATTTATGCACCGCACCCTATCAGGGGCTGTAAGGTTTCGTTTTAAATGGCTGTTTGAGTGGTGGATGAATGCAAGTGAATGTCAACTTGGGTTAACAATTGTTCTGAATCTAATAAGGGGCATATATGTGTTCTTATGTGCAGTAAGAGTTTTGCAGACACTCTTCAAAGAGTTGGAGTCAAAGGTGAATCAATTCTGTATGAAGGAAAGACTCACACGGATTTGTTTCTCCAGGTAGCCAATTGCCACATTCTTTCTTTCTTTTTTGTTTTTCTTGGACACAAAGTGTGGTTATGCATTGTGTGATCCATTGGATTATTGTTTTATCATTCAATAGTACTAGTAGGGAAGCTCCTGCCCATCCGATTTATTGAGTACCTTAACCAAATAATTTGGTTGCTATAGATTCCAATTTAGAGTGTCTTGTTTCCTTCAGTTCTGAATTCATGGAACAGACAAACTCAAATCACTAATGCTTGGAAGTTTTCTGGTTTTGCTTATCATCCTGTTCATCTTGTGCGTGTGCAGAAACATGCCAATTTTTTCTTATCACCTTTTTCTTCTCTTGTTGGAATGCCTTCTTTTTCAGGGACACAAGTATTTCTGAGTATTGTATGAAACAATACGTTGATACTTANCGTGTCACCTTGATTCTAATTTCTGGTATGCCTTGGTGCAAGGTGCCACCAAGACCGACCATTTGCACCCAAGTCAATTGGGGTGTGACACCTAAAGACTAGGCACTTTTCCAAAAGAACCCAAAAAGACACACAATTATGTCATCCAGGCTTGTAGTTTGCCAAATATAGGGAAAGCTCTAATTCCATGGGACAGCTTGCGAAAANCGTAAAATTATAATTTTTTGAGGTATTTAAGGTCAATTGAAATTATTCTAAGATTTTATGATCAATTTTAAACACACCAAAAAGTTGTATATAAATATAACCCAAGAGGAGTAATTTTACTCAAAAAAGAATAAATTGACCCAAAAAATATATATTTTTGTTAATTTTTATATAATTTTTTCTTTATTAAATCAAGTTACAAGTCTCGATTTATATGAAATACATTGGTCTAATTTTTTGTTTTTCTCGATTTCATTGATAGCAGAATGACCTTTTTCTATAAACAAGTTAGCGCTTACCCAAAAAAAGTTATAGGATGCTACTCTAGATTTTCTCNGAACATAATTTGAGGATTTAATGATTGTAACCATTAGATTGTCAGTGGGTCTCAACATTATCAATTCAATGATCATAATGCATTAAATTTCTAAATTATGTTCCAATAACATTAGTGACTTTAATATACCAACATTACAATATTTTCACACGAGGAACAGAGATGTATCAATTTTAAAATTAATGGACTACAATAGAAAGAGGATGAACCATCCAAAATGAGAACCTGCATATAAGGCCATAATAGAGAAAAACTGGAAAGGAATCTGNAGGAGGAGCAGAGATGTATCAATTTTAAAATTAATGGACTACAATAGAAAGAGGATGAACCATCCAAAATGAGAACCTGCATATAAGGCCATAATAGAGAAAAACTGGAAAGGAATCTGACAGAACATCTAATCTTTGGGGACACTTGACTTGGTCTTTCAGTAGACTAGGTTGACCCAAGGTCAATGTTTGTATCCTCATGACCTACCATTTGAACTGTTCCTTATTGCTTTACACTTACACAGGGTTTATTGACAAGTTGTCTTCAACTTTTTTGCTCTATATAAATTCTATCCCTAAACTTCTAAAGTTTCTTAGTTTAGCCACTCTTTTAAATAGTTATTCGCATTAACTTGCACGGATTGGCTTAGTAGTCTTACAATGCGTGAATGAAGACTCATACATCTTGAGTTTAAGTGTCCTTAGTTGCTTAAAACATGAACTTGACTAATACATATGTAATTTGATGATAGTTCATATATTTGAGATTTACGCTGTAATCATTAGTTCAATGACTCGTTTATTAGTGTAGCAAGATCAACGGAAAATCAAAGCATTGAGGAGGAAAAATTATCTACATTCCATCTAGGCTCTATTACATCTAGTGGAGTATCAGATTTTTTGGATCTTGGTGAAATTAAAGTCACTTTTTGGTAGACTTTTGTTGGAATTCTTTGATTTATAAACATCATGAAATTAATTTTATCATGCTGTATTTATATTTATTTTAAAGGGT
>CAUOFW020002114.1:106938-118851 GCA_963454935.2 Ilex paraguariensis | reverse complement strand
GGGGGGGGGGGGTTTACATAAGCATATATAAAGTTGTATTTGTGATCCTATCCATAGTCACATATGAAAATGGCATACAGAGCTGCTGCTGCTGCTTCTTCTTCTGCTTTCATGATCATATGCTACTTGTTCATGATTTGGCTCATCTTCAACCAACCAGTCATGTCTGCCCGGATACTAGCCTCCACGCCTAGCAGTAACTCTCTCTCTCTCTCTCTCTCTCTCTTGTATAAGGGTACCAATCTGAAAATGCTTTGTGGATAATACTGTAAAATACAATTTTTGAGCATAAAATTATAATTTTTTGAGGTATTTAAGGTCAATTTAAAATTATTCTAAGATTTTATGATCAATTTTAAACACACCAAAAAGTTGTATATAAATATAACCCNATACATTGTTTGTATACCTATCCCTTTATCATTTTTTACCAAAGTTTTTGGATGATTTACTGCTCAGGATCCAATGAGAGGTGGTAAAGATGAGATGTTTGAAGATTTGGTATCTATAATTCACGCTGGAGACTCGGAAGCACTTGGAAAAGATTCGGTGGCAGCTCCAAGAAAACGAATGGTACCTGAATTTATGTTAAAGTTGGCTCGCCGTGTTAGCCCATTCTAGTAAATCTTTAGACCAGTTTAGTCTCAATCCTTATCATAGAAGTTTGATTTATTTCCTTGGATTTGGTTGAGGAAAGAAGGACAATGAAAATATTTGTACCAAAATTCTCCTGTAATGCAAAATTCATTCTTACTGATCTTCACTTCTCATTGATTATACGAGTCTTTTAGGCAAAAGGTTGTTGAAGAGAGAAAATTGGACTTTGTTGTATATTTTACAGCATCTGAAATTGAAAATACATAGTTGTTAGAATACTGGCAAATTATTTGTTCAAGTTTGATTGTGAATTTGTGATGGGCTATGAGACACGAATATTTCGTTAAGGCCGGCGTATTCGTATTAAATACCGAATCGATTCTCCCTCCAAAACCGAACCCATCAATTTCGTAATTCAGTGTCTACATGCGACTGAAAAAATGTCATGTCTTCTCAAATGGGCATATTCTATTTGGTCAATTTCTAAAATCTAGCTAGTAACTTNTTCTCCCTCCAAAACCGAACCCATCAATTTCGTAATTCAGTGTCTACATGCGACTGAAAAAATGTCATCTCTTCTCAAATGGGCATATTCTATTTGGTCAATTTCTAAAATCTAGCTAGTAACTTTTTGTTAGTTTTGCAACTCGAAAGTAATCAGTAATGCATGACTAAGAAAATCAAGAGTACTCAATACTGGTTATTTTTTCTTTATGTATNTATTTAGGGAATTGTGACCCTCTATTAAATTTCTCCTCACACTTTCTATATATATTTTTTTTCTCTATTATTGATATATTATTATTTGTTTTAATAGTTAATTATATTTATATATCACTATGTAAATATACATAAAAATAATTATATGCTTGATCACAAAAAGTCATGCGAGAGACATCTCCATCTCCATGAAGCTGGCAGTCATCGACGTATTTGCCACTCTCCCCTTAGTCAACATACCATTTCGAAGTCAGAAAAAGCAAATTTTTCAACGTTTAAAACGAGTTAGAAAACTTATACTTTTGATCCCTTTAATTATGGATTTTATTTTATTTTGCCACTTAAACTATTAAATGTTTTACATTGCCTCATCAACTATTTGAATTATTTCACACTACTCTGTATGTAAATGTCAGTTATCTTTTTCGACAAAAATTTTCAATGTGTCGGGGGTAAAATGAAACAAATTACATAGTTTGGAGGACAAAATAAAAAAAAATTGTCAAATTTATTAGGGATGTTAATTGTTGGGGTAATTTATAATTTATATCCTTAAAGCATACAACTAATTTTTATTTAGTCTCTAAAGTTTCAATTGCAATAATTACATCCTAAATGTTTTAACAGAGTTTTAATTCAATTATTCCATTCAGATTTATTAATTTATTTTGATAGAGGGATATCACATGACTGGTTTGTAAAAGTNAATTGACCCAAAAAATATATATTTTTGTTAATTTTTATATAATTTTTTCTTTATTAAATCAAGTTACAAGTCTCGATTTATATGAAATACATTGGTCTAATTTTTTGTTTTTCTCGATTTCATTGATAGCAGAATGACCTTTTTCTATAAACAAGTTAGCGCTTACCCAAAAAAAGTTATAGGATGCTACTCTAGATTTTCTCGAATTTTAATTTATTTGTTACTTCATTGGATATCATAGTCCTAACTCTTACCCACGTAACGGTTATGGTTTTTTTTTTTTTTTTGGCAGATAAGCCAAGTAAGATTGGAGTTCATGGAAATCCCTCACCTGTATCCCATTCTGCAACTGGCCAAAGTTCTCCTAACTCAGTCGTGGTGGCTAACGCCTCTTTTGCTGGAAGCGTGACTGTATATTCCAATGAGTGCATCCGTGAAGCTAAGCGAGGCCACCCTTGTCTGGTGAGCTCACCGCCACCACCAACACTGACCATGAACGGCTCTGCAGGGATGAATGTAACTGCTCCTCCTTGCACCAGCAAACCTTGTTAGTTCTCCGGGAACCCCACCACATGTAAACAGTAAAGCCTCAGGTTTGTTAGTTAGCTTTGTATCCGAGAAAATAACTAGTGTGACATAATTTGAGGATCTAATGTACTACTATNGTTTGTTGGTTAGCTTTGTATCCGAGAAAATAACTAGTGTGACATAATTTGAGGATCTAATGTACTACTATAATTAGATTACAAAATAAATCTCCAAATTAGTCTAGAAAATAAGTTGAAAAGGGTATTAATAAACTATAGTGGGGGTTTTCAAGTGTTGCAATTGTCTTTAGGTTATGGATTTATGCTTCTATTTAGACAATCATTATTTGATGATTAAGTGGACCCATGGTTCAAAGTTATGTTTCGGAGTATGTTTCGAATAGCGGAAAAATAGATACACTTTCGAAAGGTGATGAAAATATTGTATTTTTGTAGAAACAAATGGAATAATCCAGAGAAAAAAGGTCTTAAAAATTGTAGTACACAAAACATACAATATCCAAGTGTGGTACATCCATCCAACTGTGATCTATCTCCTTTTCTTCCTGCATCTATGGAAAAGGGGGAAAGGGAGTAGAAACCAGCTCTAATATAAAAACAGAAGTATAGAATAATCTGCTAAAGTGGTAGCCCTTTGTTCTTGCTCTCCATCAGTTTAATCCTGCTGGTACTTTTTTTTTTTTTTGTTCAACGGTTAAGAGTATTTGAGCCAGGTTATGTATACCTCGATTAATCTCTTCTTCAGTCCGGTCAAAGATAGATCATACATGCCAGGACTGAGGTATTCATGAGAAGTGAATCCCTCATAACCTACTTTCAAAAAATTATCAAAATTCGAATTCATGATAAATCCTTATGGTCCTTAGTCCCATAATGTCACAGGGTAACTTTCGTTTTTCTTTCGAGGCTATCTGTGAAGGCGTTGCTATTGCAACCAGCCACACTCAAACTCAAAAATAAGGGACAGAAACTCACACAGAAGGCACACACGAATTTACTGGGACAACACTCTCAAACCTTATATATTGAACTCAACAATTTACAAGGACTCTCAAAGCCATAACACTCTCTGTCTATCAGAATGCTCAAACACCTCTATTTATACAGGAGGAAGGCAGATGACACCCCCATCTGCCAAGGGGTAGTTACCCACGTTTTTACTATTCTATAGCATATTGGGCTAACAGGCTTAAACATTGTGCAACATCTGGCAGACAGTTCCACCACTTCCAGTAACTGTTGTGGAACTGCCCTTCATCAACATGCATCTAGACTGGATTCAGACTAGGAACATCCAGAACTGCCTCAGCAACTGCCTTGACTGTGTCTCAATATCATAACTGCCCACATCTTCTTGGTCATATGCATTGAGCAGCTATGTGCCAATCAGGTGCCCACATTTAGCAGTCATGTGCCAACATTCAGTAGTCAGCCTTGCTACACGAACCAATGTGCATGCTGGGTTCAACCCATGCCATGCAATCCGAAGCTATGCACCCACCACATGCTGCCATACTCAACCGGGTGGTCTCATGCTGCCTTGGTTCGTCCCAATCTATCGAACCACTTAGTCACGTCACCTTGATTCTAATTTCTAGTATGTCTTGGAGTAAGGTGTCACCAAGACCGGCCATTTGCACCCAAGTCAATTGGGGTGTGACACCTAAAGACTAGGCACTTTTCCAANCACTCCATCAGTTTAATCCTGCTGGTACTTTTTTTTTTTTTTGTTCAACGGTTAAGAGTATTTGAGCCAGGTTATGTATACCTCGATTAATCTCTTCTTCAGTCCGGTCAAAGATAGATCATACATGCCAGGACTGAGGTATTCATGAGAAGTGAATCCCTCATAACCTACTTTCAAAAAATTATCAAAATTCGAATTCATGATAAATCCTTATGGTCCTTAGTCCCATAATGTCACACGGTAACTTTCGTTTTTCTTTCGAGGCTATCTGTGAAGGCGTTGCTATTGCAACCAGCCACACTCAAACTCAAAAATAAGGGACAGAAACTCACACAGAAGGCACACACGAATTTACTGGGACAACACTCTCAAACCTTATATATTGAACTCAACAATTTACAAGGACTCTCAAAGCCAGAACACTCTCTGCCTATCAGAATGCTCAAACACCCTTATTTATACAGGAGGAAGGCAGATGNCTCAAACTCAAAAATAAGGGACAGAAACTCACACAGAAGGCACACGAATTTACTGGGACAACACTCTCAAACCTTATATATTGAACTCAACAATTTACAAGGACTCTCAAAGCCATAACACTCTCTGTCTATCAGAATGCTCAAACACCTCTATTTATACAGGAGGAAGGCAGATGACACCCCCATCTGCCAAGGGGTAGTTACCCACATTTTTACTATTCTATAGCATATTGGGCTAACAGGCTTAAACTTTGTGCAACACCTGGCAGACAGTTCCACCACTTCCAGTAACTGTTGTGGAACTGCCCTTCATCAACATGCATCTAGACTGGATTCAGACTAGGAACATCCAGAACTGCCTCAGCAACTGCCTTGACTGTGTCTCAATATCATAACTGCCCACNTTCCACCACTTCCAGTAACTGTTGTAGAACTGCCCTTCATCAACATGCATCTAGACTGGATTCAGATTAGGGACATCCAGAATTGCCTCAGCAACTGCCTTGACTGTGTCTCAGTATCATAACTGCCCACATCTTCTTGGTCATATGCATTGAGCAGCTATGTGCCAATCAGGTGCCCACANGAACATCCAGAACTGCCTCAGCAACTGCCTTGACTGTGTCTCAATATCATAACTGCCCACATCTTCTTGGTCATATGCATTGAGCAGCTATGTGCCAATCAGGTGCCCACATTTAGCAGTCATGTGCCAACATTCAGTAGTCAGCCTTGCTACACGAACCAATGTGCATGCTGGGTTCAACCCATGCCATGCAATCCGAAGCTATGCACCCACCACATGCTGCCATACTCAACCGGGTGGTCTCATGCTGCCTTGGTTCGTCCCAATCTATCGAACCACTTAGTCACGTCACCTTGATTCTAATTTCTAGTATGTCTTGGAGTAAGGTGTCACCAAGACCGGCCATTTGCACCCAAGTCAATTGGGGTGTGACACCTAAAGACTAGGCACTTTTCCAAAAGAACCCAAAAAGACACACAATTATGTCATCCAGGCTTGTAGTTTGCCAAATATAGGGAAAGCTCTAATTCCATGGGACAGCTTGCGAAAAGTTCTATTTTATTATAGCAATAACAACGTTACTTGTACATAATTTATTGGCTTCATTAATCATAATTATTCAATTAACGGTGAACCACAAATTTAGTCGGGATCTATTGATTGTTCCTACTAGTTTTTTCCATGAAGTCTCCAGGGTGAAAATGAGTCTAAAAAGTAAATTTAGAACTTATTTCAAAATGAATCTAAAATGAACTTATTTCTCATACCAAAGTTGCAATAAAATGTTTTTGAGTAATGCTATTGAGATATAATTTAANCTTTTGGGTGAGTCGTGACATGAATCACATTAACACTTTCGGAAAGAAATTTGTGTTATTAACCCCCTAAACTCTAGGCACAAGCGTGCAATTAACCCAGTGGTTTAAGTCTTGCCCTTATCTAGTTCACGTGGTGGCAGAAAACAGCTTAGACATAGCACAGATATCTATCATATTTACTCAATTTCATTCAATCATAGATTACTCGCAATGTATAAATGACAAGCTCACTTATAGATAGTAGTTCTATTTGAATACACGGTAAACAATCTATTATATTAATGAATCACGTAAGGATTTTTTTGTCTTGTAACTAATTTTTAGGGAATTGTGACTCTCTATTAAATTTCTCCTCACACTTTCTATATATATATTTTTCTCTATTATTGATATATTATTATTTGTTTTAATACTTAATTATATTTATATATCAATATATAAATATACATAAAAAATAATTATATGCTTGATCACAAAATGTCATGCGAGAGACATCTCCATCTCCATGAAGCTGGCAGTCATCGACGTATTTGCCACTCTCCCAGTAGTCAACCTACCATTTCGAAGTCACAAAGAGCAAATTTTCCAACTTTTAAAATGAGTTAGGAAAATTATACTTTGATCCCTTTAATTATGGATTTTATTTTATTTTGCCACTTAAACTATTAAATTTTTTACATTGCCTCATCAACTATTTGAATTATTTCACACTACTCTGTATGTAAATGTTAGTTATCTTTTTCGACAAAAATTTTCAATGTGTCGGGGGTAAAATGAAACAAATTACATAGTTTGGAGGACAAAATAAAAAAAAATTGTCAAATTTATTAGGGATGTTAATTGTTGGGGTAATTTATAATTTATATCCTTAAAGCATACAACTAATTTTTATTTAGTCTCTAAAGTTTCAATTGCAATAATTACATCCTAAATGTTTTAACAGAGTTTTAATTCAATTATTCCATTCAGATTTATTAATTTATTTTGATAGAGGGATATCACATGACTGGTTTGTAAAAGTATATTTATTCAGTGTAAAATATCTCTCTTAGATAAATAGATATAAATTTCTTGGTGTTATGGTACATCTCAAATTTTCACTTTATATCTTCTTTTTTTGGGTTTGTTATCTTCTTTTTCTTCAAATCAAATGAAATAATTTAAGGTTCTCTAACCTATGTAAACAAGTTTTTTCACTAGATAAATATACTCATTTACCCAAATCACGTGTTGGTCACGAAAGGTCATCCCGCTATAATAACTAAATAAATAAATAGTGAATTTGGATATAGGAACGATATCGAAACTCAAAATTTTTAAAAAATAATAGTTGAAGGGGNATTTGGATATAGGAAAGATATCGAAACTCAAAATTTTTAAAAAATAATAGTTGAAGGGGTAATATTAAAAATAATCATACTTAGGTGGTCAAAGCATAATTTTCCCAAACACAAGTCTTTGGAGTCTTCTTTCACCCTTATCAAGTTCATGTGGTGGAAGGCATATATATAAACGTTTGTGGTTGCCATGCCCATGCATCCTCCCTCAGATCATATTGCAAAAATGTCATACAAAACTCCTTCTTCCCTTGCTTTCATGATCGTATGCTGCTGCTTCATCATTTGGCTCATCATCGTCCCCGCGGGACTAGTACTAGCCCCTAAACCTAGCAGTAAAAGCGCTCTCTCTCTCTCTCTCTCTCTCTCTCTCTCTCTCTCTCTCTCTCTCTCTCTCACTGTTTTTTTGCAGACAGGCATAGGAAGATGATTAATCCGAATCCGAGTTTATTTAATCGGATATGGATTAATATTGTAATATGTTTACTCGAATTTGATTTGAGTTTGATTATATTTTTTAAAATGGATTTGAATTTAAATACATGTAAATTTGATTCAATACAAAATTGATCTCATATCTATATATATATATAAGTTCGATTATTAATGAGATTGACATGAAACTAAACATTAATTATTTAATAGAATAATTAGTTAATTAAATTAAGTTGAAAGTTAACTAAAATTTGATAAAATTATTAATTTTTTATGAAATTTTGTTAAGATTCAAATTTTAAAATTAGATCGGATAATCATAATTTAAGATTATTAACCGATGCGAATATGAATTAAGATTTTAAAGTTTGCTGGATAAACGAATTGGATTCAAAACTACAATGCTTTTTACTAAATTCAAATTTAGATAGACCAAGATCCGTTAACAGTCCTAAGTGGCATAGTCACATCGGATATTCTCTCCCTCTTTTTTTTTTTCTCTCACTGATATTTCATTTTCATGATTTTTTTTTTTTTTGCAGATAAGCCCAGTAAGGTGAGAGTAGCAGGACGCCCCTCAAGTACGGCCCCTTCTGCAACTAAGCGACGTCCTCCTCTCTCCGTCCCCAGTCCTGTCTCAGCCCACCATTCTTTCGCAGTCAAAAGTCTTAATCCGGGCTCGGCTGTGTGCAACAGTAGCATTTATGGAAATTGCATTCCTACCATCGGCCGCCGTTGTACTTACGAGAAGAGATGTAAACGTGGACCGGCCCCGTAGGTTGGAAAATCAGAAGCAGCATTTTTCACTGAAATGACATACGAATTACCGAGTCATATATTGTGTCCCTTTGCCTGCATGCAAACATGTTGTCTTTGACCTGTTTCAATTTAGAGCAATGTTATTGGCTGTTGAGACTTAATTTATTAATATAATTTATTTAACTAATTTACTATATTCATTTGAATTGATTATGAATTTTATCAAATATTAAAATTTATTGCTAATTTAACGGTTATAATAAAATCATATCATTAGCTCAATAGATTAAATACAATTTTTAGGTTTCAATGGAGCGTTACTCTTTTCGTTGACTTTAGATCACTTATCTTGTATTCAAATCAATTTTTTTTTTCTTTTTTCATCATTAATATGTCGCAGATGATACTATTGGACTTGTATTTATTGTGCTTCAAAACAGTTAGATTGATGGGCCCATTTATTTTTATTTGAAAAAAGAAAAAAAAAGTTCTTTGGAAACCGGTACACCTAATTAGACTTATTTAACAAAAAGTACATAGAACAAAATATTTTGAAAAAAAATACACAGCTGAGTTACAAAGAAATAAATGCCTATTTTAGGGTCATTTAATTCAAACTCTCTTATCTTTAATGCATCTTAATTCATGTATGTTTGTTAATATATATAAATACGTATTTAATGCACCTTAATTCATGTGTATTTGTTAATACATGTAAATATGTATATAAATAAACAATTATATATATATATATATATATACATTTGTTGTTAAATCTCTTATTTAAATTTTGAATTATCTTTAATGCACCTTGATTCATGCGTATTTTTTTTTTTGGAAAGTAATTTTATTTTTAAATTATATTTAATGCACCTTAATTCAAGCGTTTTTTTTTTGAAAATGGTTTTATTTTTAAATTAATTTAATATCTGAATAGTGTAATAGTATAACAAATACACTGTAACAAAAACACTGTAACAAAAACAATATTCAGTAATTTTGTACATATGGTAACAAATTCAAAACAGAGATGANCGGGACTAGTACTAGCCCCTAAACCTAGCAGTAAAAGCGCTCTCCCTCTCTCTCTCTCTCTCTCTCNTATCTGAATAGTGTAATAGTATAACAAATACACTGTAGCAAAAACAATATTCAATAATTTTGTACATATGGTAACAAATTCAAAACAGAGATGAACTATTTTGAATGAAATTATGTGAAACTATATGTTTAACAAAATGTAATAGTACAATATTTTATGTAAATAGCTTGTTACACTGTTATTGTTATACTGTTACACTGTTACACTTTTATTATTACACTATTACATTTTTATTATTACATTATTACACTATTCGGATATTAAAATAATTTAAAAATAAAATCACTTNTATTACACTATTATTATTACACTGTTATATTTTTATTATTACATTATTACACTATTTGGATATTAAAATAATTTAAAAATAAAATCACTTTCTAAAAAAAAATGCATGAATTAAGGTGCATTAAAAGATAATTCAAAATTAAGATAAGAGATGTAACAAGTATATACATACATACATAGATACGTATTTATATAAGTGTGTATATATATATATATTAATATATATATTAAAGGTTTCCTATAAAGTTTTCTTTGAAAAGTGGTGCATTAAATATACATGGATTAATAGAGGGCAAAAATGTTACAAAAAAATCAGTAAAATTCAAATAATGTACTTTGATACAAATAAATATCAAAATTAAGGACTTAATTACCCAATATATTTTTATATATATTTTTTCACAATTAAGTCTAATTGAGTGTACCTTCTTCCAATTTTCCCAAAAAAAAAATAAAATTGGGTTTGGGCTTTTCGTTTTTCTCTTTGTTTAGGGAAAATTTTATTCACACTCCCTCTAATTTATCATATCTTCAATTATACTCTCTAGTTTTTGAATATTCATATGTACCTCTTGTCAAGTTAAAGAGTTTAACTAGAATATAATTTTACTAAAGTGTCTATAATATATTTTAGAAAAAATCTCACCCACACCCCCTCTAGATAGACATATATTCAATGAGACTCTTTTCATCTTATAAATTTTTGTACGTATTAAAATTAGAACTGACTAAAATTTAATTAAAGTCNCACAAACCTGTAATCACTCGACTCGAACTTGACATAGCAGGACTCGATTGTCACCCCTAATTTTAGCCAGCACAAAAAAAAATAATAATTATTTTTATTTTTCATTCATCTTACCAAACACAAAGGAAAAAAACTGTATCATTCCTATTTTCTATCATTCTTACCAAATGGAGGATAATAAAATTTTTTTTTTTAAATTTTCATACAATCAGTTATTATCTCATTATAGTACATCTAAAACGTGATTGTGATTAATTAAAGAAATAAAAACTAACATTTAACTAGATTGTTTGTTTAGACGTGTTTGTTGCTAAAATTATTACAGTGTTATCCAAATCGGACCAGATCGACCATGAACCGGGATGTTAGCCGGTCCGATTCTTGAATTGAATCGGTTAAAGAGTTAAACTGGAATAAAAGCGTCAAATCGGCCAATTTTTGACAAAAATCGTTAACCGAACGGTTCTGCTGCCTTTTTCATAAAAACCCCCCAAATCCCTATTTTTTTCTCTAATTTCAGTCATCTCCATCATTTTCTCCGCTCAAGCGTTAGTGGACTAGACCAGACTGTATACGATTCAGACCAGACCAAGCTTCACAAGTCACAGTTTCATAGACCAAGCTTCACACATCAAGCTTCACTCCATCGTCTTCTCCACTCAAGCATTGGTGGACTAGATCAGACTCTATACGATTCAGACCAGACCAAGCTTCACAGGCCACAGCTTCACAGATCAAGCTTCACTCCATCGTCTTCTCCACTCAGGGTTGATCGAGCAACTCCTTCTCCACTGGATCTCTCATTGCTCAAGCTTCACAGGTCACAGCTTCGGTCAGCGGTCCTTTAGGCTTCACAGTTTCGGTCCTTCAAGCTTTTTCGCTCCTCTTTTAAGCTTTTTCGCTCCTCTTTTGTGCTTTAACTGAGTGGAGGTTTCCTTTCTCTCTCAGGCTATTGGTTACTTGGTTAACTTAATTGTTTTTTTTTTAGTATTTTTGTCAACTGATGTTAAGAACTTTCTTAACAGTATTTTTCATTTTTAACAGAGGTATTTTTTTATACTTAATTAATTTATGATAAATTATATGTATTAGGTATATGTTTTATATCTTTTTAGCTAAATTATTATATTTTATATTTTATTATTATTCGACCAGTCCAACCA
>CAUOFW020002114.1:94761-106694 GCA_963454935.2 Ilex paraguariensis | reverse complement strand
GTCTATAAAAATATATATCTTATATTTATATTATTATGTAATAACTTGATAGCTATAATGTGGTTCTTTAAAAATAATAAACAATATTAATGTTCCGTTTGGTATGATGGAAAGTTAGAATGATGAAAAGTTAAAGGGATAAATAAAATATCATGTTTAGTAAGGAAATAATATAGGAAGGATGAATAAGTGAATGCATTAACTTTCCTTCCAACTCATCAAAATCAATCTCTCTAAAATCGAAAGAAAAGTGGATGATGAAAAATTAATTATTTATGTTAAGATGCATCTTATTTGTCTATATATCTTTTTATATCTATATAAAAAAATAGGAAAAAACTTGAATCTTATACTCAACATATTTTTTCCCCCAACATCATTACATCCAACCCAACCCAACAGCTCCGTGCAACCCAAACCAAACAGCTCCCTATAACCCAGACCCAACTGCTCCTTGACGTCCTCTCTCTCTCACTTCCTCCCTCTTTAGTCTCATCTCGACCCCTTCTCTCTCCTCTCACATCCTCCCTTAGCTCACAGTTAGGCAGGGAGACAGCCGGTCACTTCCCCAAATCCATGGCACGGTCACTTCCCTAAATCCATGGCATGGTCACTTCCCCTTCGGTTTCGTCTTCAGCTCCCCAACACACAACACCCACACACCCACACACATCACTATCTACCTCTCTCTCACAGGCAATGACCATTGTGTCGATTACATTTGGGTCTCTCTCTCTCTCTCTCTCTGAGACACAAATGATATGGAACAAAGGGATGGTGGTGGCAATCATGGGTTTGTCGTAATGCACGTGAAGTGTTCGTCAAAATGTCTACTGCTCCAATCACCACCACCTACACCCCTTACCACCTACACCCTCCCCCCCCTCCCAACACACACACATATCTATAACAAATAATGACCCACAAACATTATTTAAAATAGTAACTTTTAGAGGTATGCTACTAAATTTTTTTAATTGGTACTTTAGCAAGTCCCATTCATGATGATCAACTTTGATTGGTTCTGCTTTATATGATATGGTAATCACTATATGCTAAGTGGTGGTAGTTTTGCCATCAGAGCCTGCCATGTTCTCTCTTTGGATGCTCAATGTTGCTGCAGGAGTTCAAACCCATTAAAATGCCTGTAAATACGTTTCTTTTCTATTTGAGTTTCTGATTTTCTTCCTCCTTTTGCTTTTCATCAGTTTTATACCGAGAATTATCAAGTCTCTTTCCAACATCTATTTTTTCCTAAATCCATCAGCTATTAGGGTTTATGTAAGAATTATCTATTGGGTTGTGGTCAATTTCTATTATAAAGTGATTTTTGAAGTTTAGAAATAATTGCCTTTGTGCAGTGCCGTCTCATGGATAAAGCGACCATTGTGTCAATTATATTTGTCGACCATTGTGTCGATTACCATTGTGTAGCTTAATTTGATTAGTAAATTAAGTTATATGCATGCGCTCTTTTTTTTTTTTGTTTAAAAATGAGAGCATGGAGGTTGATCTACATTTGATATGCTTTGGTTTAGTGTTTATACATAAACTTGATTTGATATTTGTGGTTGATATTTCTTCGTTTTTGTGCCTACACTACTCTTTCTGATAAGACTCCTCTTCAACATACAGATACCATATTTGTTAAAAGGCGCAGGTAAAACCTGGAAATCATTTAGTAGGGCCAACTTGAGAGGTTTTCATTTCAAAAACTTCTTTCAACAAGATTTCTCTACCTGTGTTTTTTTTTTTGGGGGTTCTGAATGTTATTTTTTTCAATTTTTTTTAATTATGAAATAAGTTTATAGTGTCTAATTTGACGAATGTTAGGGATATTTAGATTAAGATGTGTGTTAATTTATTTTACTTCTATAATTTTAGAGATTGTGTGTTAATTAGTATGAAATAGATTTTTATAATATCTTGATTTGATGTATGTTTGTGAATTGAAGTGTCAGTTGAAATTGAGCTATTAATGTGTTGCTATTGTGCTTTTTCTTTTAAACATTCTAATGTTTTACTTTGGTTTTAATCTATTGTGTTGAATTTTGTTGTGATCTTCTGGGCATTTGTTACAGTGGTGCTAGGTGGTAATGGTTTTGGATAGATAACATAAGTGACTTTTAGTTCTTTTTTTTCATTTTATTGTTTGGTTATTTGTGTAATTTAGAGTATTCTTGATTTAATGTAAATTTTTTTTTTTCATTTAGGTGGTCAAAGTATTGATTGATGACAACTTTTGACCCTTTTATTTCGCTAAAGTCGTTACATTAAAAATGATCAAACAATTTTCAGCTTAATGAATATTTATATTCATTGTTTGATTATTTCTTGTTTAAGAACTATATACAGTGTCTTCAGACACGTGATATAGGACGAGTTTAGACTTTTAGTTTAGTACGTGTTCGAGTTCAGTGTTTGATTATTCCACGTTTAAATTCAATGTTTAATTTTTTTTTAGTTGCGTCATGCCTTTAGGCACGGGTTATCTCTAATATACATGTATTATGTATATATTAATTTTATATAAAAATACAATGATACAATATATATATATATATTAGAAGTGAAAATTTTCGACTCAACACGATAACACGACTCGAACTCGAGACGAATTTTATGACACGAATTTGATTATAAATCGACATGAACTTCAAAATGACCTAACACGCAAATAAGAAATATAAACGGCTCATATCCAGTTCAATCTGTTAAACTCAAAATTGACACCTTCAACCCGTTTATTTAAAAATAAATACTTTCTCTATTTTCTTGCTTGTATGGTAACACAAAACTAATATGTTTAACATTAATTCAATTAAGTAAAAATAGAATATTAACGTTAAATTTTTTATTCAAAATTTATGTGGGTTAAGATGAATATGAACACAAACACCACACAAAAATAAACAGATCAACTCGAAACGACACAATTAGTTAAATAAGTTGAGTTAAGTTTAAATAATATTCGACACAAACCTGTAATCACTCGACTCGAACTTGACACAGCAGGACTCGATTGTCGCCCCTAATTTTAGCCAGCACAAAAAAAAATAATAATCATTTTTATTTTTCATTCATCTTACCAAACACAAAGGAAAAAAAGTGTATCATTCCTACTTTCTATCATTCTTACCAAACGGAGGATAATAAATTTTTTTTTTTTTAATTTTCATACAATCAGTTATTATCTCATTATAGTACATCTAAAACGTGATTGTGATTAATTAAAGAAATAAAAACTAACATTTAACTAGATTGTTTGTTTAGACGTGTTTGTTGCTAAAATTATTACAGTGTTATCCAAATCGGACCAGATCGACCATGAACCGGGATGTTAGCCGGTCCGATTTTTGAATTCTTGAATTGAATCGGTTAAAGAGTTAAACTGGAATAAAAGTGTCAAATCGGCCAATTTTTGACAAAAATCGTTAACCGAACGGTTCTGCTGCCTTTTTCATAAAAACCCCCCCAAATCCCTATTTTTTCTCTAATTTCAGTCATCTCCATCATTTTCTCCGCTCAAGCGTTAGTGGACTAGACCGGACTGTATACGATTCAGACCAGACCAAGCTTCACAAGTCACAGTTTCATAGACCAAGCTTCACACATCAAGCTTCACTCCATCGTCTTCTCCACTCAAGCATTGGTGGACTAGATCAGACTCTATACGATTCAGACCAGACCAAGCTTCACAGGCCACAGCTTCACAGATCAAGCTTCACTCCATCGTCTTCTCCACTCAGGGTTGATCGAGCAACTCCTTCTCCACTGGATCTCTCATTGCTCAAGCTTCACAGGTCACAGCTTCGGTCAGCGGTCCTTTAGGCTTCACAGTTTCGGTCCTTCAAGCTTTTTCGCTCCTCTTTTAAGCTTTTTCGCTCCTCTTTTGTGCTTTAACTGAGTGGAGGTTTTCTTTCTCTCTCCCTCTCCCCTCTCCCCTCTCCTCACTGTATCATAATAGGCTATTGGTTACTTGGTTAAGTTAATTGTTTTTTTTTTAGTATTTTTGTCAACTGATGTTAAGAACAAAATTTTTTCTTAACAGTATTTTTCATTTTTAACAGAGGTATTTTTTTATACTTAATTAATTTATGATAAATTATATGTATTAGGTACATGTTTTATATCTTTTTAGCTAAATTATTATATTTTATATTTTATTATTATTCGACCAGTCCAATCAGTTGAACCACTAAACCATTTACCCGGTCCCTCTGCCGATTCAATGTCTAGTTCGATTCTGATAACTACGATTTATAGTGTAATCAATTCGTTTATACCCTTTGGACGCGTGATAGTGAATAATATTTGAAAAACATCAATGTGTCTTCAAAGTCATATGTATTATTTCTGATGTATTGCATTGTTTGTGAAATCGAAGGGGTAAAGATTAAAACTAAATATTACATACTTCTATACATATAGAAATATCTGCGAAGTATTCATATATTTTATTTATTCTTGATTTCGTTTGGTGTTTATCCGATGCGTATCCTTGAGAAACTGACAAGTATTACATTTGATCCATTTATTACCCGTATCATATTTGAGTTGTGTTAAATTCGTGTTAATGGGTAAATTAACAACCGTAAATTGTTAACACTTCACTGCCGTGGGTATGGTTGATGCTCTGAAACGAAAGTGCGTGACTCTGTGTGGGTTTAGTGGTTGCATTATGTGTTTGCTTTTGCTGAATGTTGGTGTAATCTTAGTAGGATATTCAATGGGTTTGCTTTTGGTGGGTTGTTGTTGGTGGTGTCTTTTTGGTGGGATATTCAATGGTGCTGGGGATGTAATTGGATGCTACTATTGTAATGCAGATCACGTTTTGGGGTGTATTCTAATTTCCAATTTTACTTGATAGAATAGGGAATTGGATAACAAAATACAAATTTCATTGTCTGATTTATGGCAGTGAAATATAAATTCACTATTCCTTTTTTTTTTTGCTCATTAAAAGAGTGGTTTGGGACAACCAGACGTAGAAACTCATTCAAAACGTTAGCATGAGATTTTCACCTAATGTAGAATGTTCGATTTGAGTAATAGCTACTGACTTGAGATGGTTGAGTACATCACCAAAGCTCCACCGAGAACAAGCTAGACATTAGACATTCAGTTCTTCCAGTAGTATCTAGTTCATAGGAAATACTACCGCAAAAGGGTTTAAACTCATGACCACTAGAGAAATGTGAAACTTTCACCCTTCTACTAAAAGCCAACTAGGCTACCACCTTGGTAGTATTAATTCTGCCCCTTCAGCAGTATAAATTCACTATTCAATTTTTTAACTGTAATATACAAATTTTTATTGATCAATTATAGTTTTTAGACTAGAATTAGTACTAATCAAACAATCGAAACAATAGTACTAATCAAAAAAATCATTTAGTTATTAGATTATACAACAACTTACAGTCAGCTGCACAATTTCACTGTCATAATTATGATGTTGATATATGTGTTTCACTACCAAAAATTCCATTGATTGAAATGTTCACTTATTTAGTTCATGTGTTACCAATGGACTTTTGGTTCAATGATACTCATTATCTTATAAAAATTTTGTCTTTTTGAGGTCAAGAGTTCAAGTCTCCATTTCCCTTTCCCTTTCCCTCTCCCTTCCCCTTCCCCAAAAAATATTTAAAAAAATAAAATTATTTAGTCCTTGTGTTTCACTTAATTAATCTCATAAATGATTTTTAGTGAATATGTACATAGTTTTGCACACAAATATTAAAAAATCTGAGAATGATACGTGACAATATTTAACAGCCGAAATTGAGTTAGAGAAGTTTCAAGTGAGATAAAACGGTTATGAGTAATTTTCTCCAAGGATCTCAGGATATGAAGAGACGTGACGATTGTGACATCATGAAGTAGTATGTTGAAGATGATTTTGACGCACGTTGATAGCCGTCGGAAAGAGTGGCCACAAATGTTAGTTTAGTAGCTAAGTTTATAATGTTTTATTTTACTCCATTCTGTAATTTCCTTTGTCATCACTTTAGTGACTTTCCTCCATTCAAATCCAATTATAGTTTACTTTTAATTCCTAATTTGTAATAGGTCTTCTTTGTTGTTTATTTTGTTGTTCGTTCCGATTCTAGTTTGCTTTCAATTCCTAATTTGCAAACCTCCTCCTAGAGGGAATAGTTTGAGTGTTTGATCTTCAAGGCAAAGTTAAAAAAATCTAAAAGTAATCTTAGAAGTCATTTTAATTGCTTGAACAATCACTATTTAAGAAGCTTACATCGGTTCGAATAAATAGATTCGTAAGTGTTTGTAAATTAAGTACATTCAAATTTTGGCACACTTACAATCCAAAATACGATAAATAGAGACGAACTACAATATCGTAATTACGAAAATTATACTCTTACAACTTTCTAATCGGTAAATTAAATTAGATTTTAAGAACCTGAGCAGATTACTCCTTTTTTAGTGATATGTCACATAGCTCATATCCGAAATAGAATTTGGGANTTGTAAGTGTTTGTAAATTAAGTACATTCAAATTTTGGCACACTTACAATCCAAAATACGATAAATAGAGACGAACTACAGTATCGTAATTACGAAAATTATACTCTTACAACTTTCTAATCGGTAAATTAAATTAGATTTTAAGAACCTGAGCAGATTACTCCTTTTTTAGTGATATGTCACATAGCTCATATCCGAAATAGAATTTGGGACATTGGCAGCAATATATTTAGAAAAAATGAAAATTACCTAGATAACTTCAGTAAAAGAATGAGCAAAAAAACTTATATATTTTCATTCTTAAGACGTTTGAACTAACTAAACTTAGCCTAGTTTGTCACTTTTAATTTTGTAAAGACTTTTCCAATCCATAGGTCAAGGAATGAATTGATTTCTGTAACCTCTTTTTGGGAATTGTGGCCCTCTCAAGTTTCTCTCTAGATTTTATTCCTGTGATAAAAATATTATTATTTCTCTTGATAGTTGATTATATGTATAAAAAATGATGATCTAGAACACGAGACAAGGATTATATATTTTCATTCTTAAGACGTTTGAACTAACTAAACTTAGCCTAGTTTGTCACTTTTAATTTTGTAAAGACTTTTCCAATCCATAGGTCAAGGAATGAATTGATTTCTGTAACCTCTTTTTGGGAATTGTAGCCCTCTCAAGTTTCTCTCTAGATTTTATTCCTGTGATAAAAATATTATTATTTCTCTTGATAGTTGATTATATGTATATAAAATGATGATCTAGAACACGAGACAAGGATTATATATTTTCATTCTTAAGACGTTTTACTCATGTAAACGAAGAACTTGTTTTTAACACTCAAAAGCCTTAACGTCTATGCAACACTTGAGTAATCTTATCGTTGCGCCAAGACTCACCCTTAATTATTATATTTGTATTGTGATATACAAATATACACGCAGGAATAACTATATGCTTAAAATCATGAGAGGGNGTGCCAAGACTCACCCTTAATTATTATATTTGTATTGTGATATACAAATATACACGCAGGAAAAACTATATGCTTAAAATCATGAGAGGGAAATTTCCATGAAGCTGACAGTCCTTAATGTATTTGCCAATCTCCCAATAGTCAAGCCACCAAAACTACAGTGCTCCAAGTTCCACCTGCTTCAAGTCTTCCAAGTTCCACCTGCTTCATGTCTTTCCAAGTTCCACCTATCAAGTTCAAGTCTTCCAAGTTCCACTATCAAGTTCATTTTTTTTATACACGCATATGTATACCTTTGTGCTTGCCATGCCCTCTCCCTCAGATCATATAGCAAAATGTCATACAAAGTTGCTTCTTCCCCTGCTTCCATGATCATAAGCTACTTCTTCATGATTTGTCTCATCATCGTCGCAACTGGAATTTTAGCCTCTGATGAACCTGGCGGTAAAGCTCTCTCTCTCTCTTGTTAATATTCAGTCGGTGATAGCACGTTATCATCGCCAACTAAAAATGCAATACCAAGTAGTGAACCCAACCAGATAAATGTGACAATTGTTGGATATAGTAGTTGTTGTAGTAGTGGGCTTTAGCTTTACTTTGACGTACTTGGTCATATATTGTTGATTGTCGATGATATCATGTGTTAGCCGTGGTATCGCTATTAAAATGAATATTCTCTCCCCCACGTATCTCTCACGCACACACACACACTTGATGTTCATGGTTTTTGCAGATTCTAATATGATGGGAGTACATGGAAATCCCTCACCTATGTCCCATTCTTCAATTGGCCAAAGTTCTCCCGAGTCTGCAGATGCAAACAGTATCAGTGAAAAACACATTTCGTGCAAAACTTCCAGTCGTGGTTGCGCTAATGGCTATCAGCTTCCCCGCCTTCTGACTTATGGATGGATTGTGTAAGTTGATGGGTAATGGGCAAAAAATACCCCATGACCTTTGATTTGGGAGTATCGTGGGTGATATTTTTTCTTCGCGAACCTCAACCGGTTTGAGGGAGTTTTATTGAATAAATAAAAAACTAAAATCTAAAATAGGAGGGAAGTAATGGACATTACCCCCAAAGAACTAATATAATTCCAAATAGAATAAATAAGGTAGTCAACTAAAAGTTTGACATGAAGCTAACTAAATATGACACTCATCCGGTTGAAATCAACTAAACATCGGTTGTATATGACAAAAATTCAATATGATATTGTTTGGATATAAAATAAATATACCTTACGATTGTTTAATGTATTGACATCTCTGATAATTTGGATGCAATAACAAAATGTCACGTGGTAGAATCTGAAAAAAGGCAAAAGATAACTAACTATAATCATGTTTGAAAAGAGAAATAACTAACTAAAGGTTGTATTCAGTAATCATCGATGGAAGCAAAATCGTCGAGAACCGTGGCTATAAAAAGGCATGTAGTAGAGAAGATGAATGATACATTCAAACCTCACAATTCCCACGATCTAGAAATTTTTATGAATAGTGTTAGATTAGAGTTAGGAGGTTGTTATTGTAGCAATCAAGGCTGTTAATCTAGTTTTTTCTGTAACTAAAGTTCGATTGAATAAATAAATGAGTCTTGTATTACTAGTCACTTGTACTATGTGTTTGTCCATTTGAACCTCTCACAAACAATCGCTTGAAAACTGTCTGTTGATTGAGTTTTTGCCATCGATAACAACAGATTTTGGAGTATCAGATATGAACCCAAATATAAGGATCATAAATGAATCAAATATGAGTAAAACAAATTTTACAGAACGCCATTTACAGGGACAAAACTGAATTTTTAGGTTAAGAAGGCCAAATATTGGTATAGTCAAGAGTTGTATTCAATCAAATCATTGGAGTTTTTATTAATCCTAGATTTTTAGGGGTATAGAATGTATTGAAATAAACTTTTGCACGAAAAATTAGAGTATTATGTATTGTCGTTAAAGTTAGAAAATTCAATTAAAATTTATCTAATTATATGTGAAAAAATTATAGAGAGAGAGAGAGAGAGACAGCTATGGAAATCCACCAAAAATTACTCAAAAAATCAATAATAATAATAGCTCAATTTATTTTGAATTTCACCAAATAACCTAATCATGTTAGCTCAATTTTACAAAATAATTGTACCATTTTATAAAAAATAAAATATATGCATTTATCTCAGATGAGTAGGAGAAAATAAATTTATGAGCCTTTTTAAGTACAAAAGGATATATTAGCCTTTTTAATTTTTTATAAAGGATTAATAATAAATCTAAAAAAATTTATTCTAAGGTACTTCTAATTTTTTTTTNAATTTTCATATAAATTATGTATAGTATAGATTTGCCTGCACAAAAAAACTCATTCATTTAAATCTATTATGTATAGAATAGATTTTTTTTACTCTTAATCAAGTGAAGATATATAATATTTAGTGATGTCTAGTCCTCAACATGTATTTAAGAAATTATTCTGAGTCTTGTGGTTCTCTCTCCCTATATCTAGTCTCTTCGCTAATTAAATGGTAGCAATGAGCACTTACAATGTCTCTATTTTAGCACAGCCGCTTCCCTCAAGTACCCCTGATTTCTTTTAGATTATGGCAGCATGGTTGGGCTGTTTATTATTTAAGTGGTTGCAAATCAGCACTTTCAATGTCTCTCCAAAATTTGTGCTACATCCCCCAAACACAAACTAAAAACCAGTCTTACTAATCACTTGTACTCTTTCATTGGAGTAATGTTATTTGGGACTTAAATCTAATGGTTTGAAAACAAGCAGATAGACCAGTATTACTCCTGAACACATTACTCCGTTTAGACTGATATATCACATGGCTTATGTCCGACAGAGAATTTGGTACTTTGGCCAGCAAAAGAATGACCTGAAGATTACATAGTTTTATTCTTAAGTATTTAGATGTCTGAACATTGCTAGACTTATATTTCGTTTGGTATGATAGAAAAATAGAATAATTAAAAGTTAGAAGGATGAAAAGTTGGAATGATAAAAAAAACATCGTGTTAGGTAAGGAAGAAAAATAGGAAAGATGAAAAAATGAATGTATGATTTTTCTTTCCAATTCACTAAAATCAATCTCTCTAAAATTAGGATGAAAAGTTAATTATGTGTGTTGAAATGTATGTTATTTATCTATATATCTTTTGATATATACATATGTCATATTTATCAAATACATATTATGTATATATTAATTTCACATATAGTTATAATGATAAAATATGCACTTATATTTTTTAAAAAAAATATATATATATATATATTTTTTTTTTCCATCTTACCAAACATAAAAAAAATCNTAAAATATATATATATATATATATTTTTTTTTTCCATCTTACCAAACATAAAAAAAATCAAAATTTCCTATTTTTCATCTCTCTTACCAAACACAATAAAAAAAAAGATCAATCATTTTTCCAATTAAGAGCAAGGAAATAAGTCCGTTTTCAGAATTGTGCCCCCCCTCAAATTTCTCGTCANGTTTTTAAAAAAAATAAAAATATATATATATATATATAGGGGAGCGTTCCGCCTTAGAGGGAAGCACCCGCGCGAGCGGTAGTGGACGAAGCGGAAGCGAGAATGTCGGCTTGAGTAACGCAAACATTGGTGNAAATATGCACTTATATTTAAAATATATATATATATATATATTTTTTTTTTCCATCTTACCAAACATAAAAAAAATCAAAATTTCCTATTTTTCATCTCTCTTACCAAACACAATAAAAAAAAAGATCAATCATTTTTCCAATTAAGAGCAAGGAAATAAGTCCGTTTTCAGAATTGTGCCCCCCCTCAAATTTCTCGTCACAAGTATCCAATTTTTTTTTCATGCTATATTATCATTTGTCTTAATAGTTTACAATATTTGTAAGAGACTAAAAAAACTGACCCAGTGCCCGATGTTCATAGTTTAATCAATGCAAACAGAGACATTAATTGTTTCCAAAATTCGAATCTTGTTGCTCAAGTTACAACGAGATAATCTTACCATTGCCCAAGTATCTAAATCAATAAGATGAGAAAATTTAATAGATAAATATTAGTAAATTTCTGTTCATTGAGCCTTGAAAAACAGATAACCCTAACTTGACTAGCTTGATCCAACACCAATGTCTGTATCCTCATGGCTTTGCTTCCAGCCTCGCACTTTTCTCCCATTATTGTTGACTTACCATTTGCATTAGTCCATACTGACTTATATTAAGCTATGAGGGTTAAAAATTATATAGATAACCACGAAAACATTGCCATATATAAATTTGACTAGGGGTAACCCGTGTTTAAACGTACGATACAACGTAAACCAATTGATTAATTTGGAGAAGTGAGGAGCGAAGATCCCACATAAAGAGTAAAAAGTGAGGAGAGAAAGGTAAAATTTAATATGAATAGTTTTGAGAGGGATGTTAGTGGCCGTTGAATGACTCTATTTGAGACCATT
>CAUOFW020002114.1:73402-94247 GCA_963454935.2 Ilex paraguariensis | reverse complement strand
TAATTTTTTTTGTTTTTTATAAAATAGAAAACATAAACGGTTTTTATTTTTTTTTGGAGGTAAAAAGTTGGAACAAAAAAGTCATTTTATTGTATTTTCTGTTTAATAAATTCTTTGTGACCACTTAAAATTTTGTCATATTTAGTAGTTTTATATTAATTCCCTACTAAAAAAACACATCAAAATTCTTTATCCCAATATATCCATTAAACATACTAATACATCTTATCTATATAATAACGGAGATAACTTTATTTGGCTCGAGCTTTTCACGACTCAAATCAGTTATAGACTTTTGATCCAACAATCCTAATTACTCCCTAATTTTTTTTCCACTCTTGGACTAAGAGTTTCACCTCATGTATAACTCCAAGACTTTCATCTCTCACACATTTGTATCTCTCATGCTTTCTCATATACGTATCCTTCTCTCTTTCTCTCATGCTCATGTACACGTCTATCTCTCTCTCTCTCTCTGTGAAGACCCTGCCCCATTACCGGGACCCTGTCTTCCAAGGGTTAACCTCCCATTACCGGGATATCACCACCCTCCATCAAAGGATTTTGGCTGACCTGCGGGGCAAACCCCCACAGTAGCCTTTACCTCCGTCCCACATCGGGGAAAGAGTCGTCTCCCCACCCCCATATAAGCCGAAGCNCAGGGGCAGGAGTAATAGTCTCCACCTTCATATCTGCTTAAAAATCTTTTGTCCATCTCCGATTCATCCCTGTTAATGAGAAAAGTTTTAATCCCCGTTCCTTCCCTGCGGGGTAAATTCTAATCTCCGCCCCCATCCTTGCCCTGATCCGTTCATCACACTGGACATAATATTCTGTTAGAAACATATTTCTCAATAATATGACCAATTAAGTTCGTTTCATAGATAAAAAAAANGAACCCCACCACATGCAAACAGTAAAGCCTCAGGTTTGTTAGTTAGCTTTGTATCCGAGAAAATAACTAGTGTGACATAATTTGAGGATCTAATGTACTACTATCATTAGATTACGAAATAAATCTCCAAATTAGTCTAGAAAATAAGTTGAAAATGGTATTAATGAACTATACTGGGGGTTTTCAAGTGTTGCAACATTAGATTGTTAGTGGGTTCCAACATTAAATTATCACTGCGTCCCAACACTATCAATTTAATGGTCATTTAAGTTTATAAATTATGTTCCAAAGCCAGAACACTCTCTGCCTATCAGAATGCTCAAACACCCCTATTTATACAGGAGGAAGGCAGATGACACCCCCATCTGCCAAGGGGTAGTTACCCACGTTTTTACTATTCTATATCATATTGGGCTAACAGGCTTAAACTTTGTGCAACACCTGACAGACAGTTCCACCACTTCCAGTAACTGTTGTGGAACTGCCCTTCATCAACATGCATCTAGACTGGATTCAGACTAGGGACATCCAGAACTGCCTCAGCAACTACCTTGACTGTGTCTCAGTATCATAACTGCCCACATCTTCTTAGTCATATGCATTGAGCAGCTATGTGCCAATCAGGTGCCCACATTTAGCAGTCATGTGCCAACATTCAGTAGTCAGTCTTGCTACACGAACCAATGTGCATGCTGGGTTCAACCCATGCCATGCAATCCGAAGCTATGCACCCACCACATGCTGTCATACTCAACCGGGTGGTCTCATGCTGCATTGGTTCGTCCCAATCTATCGAACCACTTAGTCGCGTCACCTTGATTCTAATTTCTGGTATGTCTTGGTGCAAGGTGCCACCAAGATCGACCATTTGCACCCAAGTCAACTGGGATGTGACACCTAAAGACTAGACACTTTTCCAAAAGAACCCAAAAAGACACACAATTATGTCATCCAGGCTTGTAGTTTGCCAAATATAGGGAAAGCTCTAATTCCATGGGACAGCTTGCGAAAAGTTCTATTTTATTATAGCAATAACAACGTTACTTGTACATAATTTATTGGCTTCATTAATCATAATTATTCAATTAACGGTGAACCACAAATTTAGTCGGGATCTATTGATTGTTCCTACTAGTTTTTTCCATGAAGTCTCCAGGGTGAAAATGAGTCTAAAAAGTAAATTTAGAACTTATTTCAAAATGAATCTAAAATGAACTTATTTCTCATACCAAAGTTGCAATAAAATGTTTTTGAGTAATGCTATTGAGATATAATTTAAAGACATAATTTGAGGATTTAATGATTATAACCATTAGATTGTCAGTGGGTCCCAACATTATCAATTCAATGATCATAATGCATTAAATTTCTAAATTATGTTCCAATAACATTAGTGACTTTAATATACCAACATTACAATATTTTCACACGAGGAACAGAGATGTATCAATTTTAAAATTAATGGACTACAATAGAAAGAGGATGAACCATCCAAAATGAGAACCTGCATATAAGGCCATAATAGAGAAAAACTGGAAAGGAATCTGACAGAACATCTAATCTTTGGGGACACTTGACTTGGTCTTTCAGTAGACTAGGTTGACCCAAGGTCAATGTTTNAGCTACAAGTTTCAATTTATATGAAATGCACCGGTCTTATTTTTTGTTTTTCTCGATTTCATTGATAGCAGAATAACCTTACTCTATAAGCACATTAACGCTCGACTAATATAGTATCAAAGGAACCCAAAAAGAGTTCTAGGATGCTATTCTAGACTTGCTCGAATTTTAAGTTCTGTTACTTCCTTCGGTATCACGGTCTTAACTCTTACCCACGTCACGGTCCTGGGTTTTTTTGCAGATAAGCCAAGTAAGATTGGAGTACATGGAAATCCCTCACCTATATCCCATTCTTCAACTGGCCAAAGTTCTCCTACCTCAGTCGCGGTGGCTAACGCCTCTTTTGCTGGAAGCATGACTGTATATTCCAATGAGTGCATCCGTGAAGCTAAGCGAGGCCACCCTTGTCTGGTGAACTCACCGCCACCACCAACACTGACCATGAACGGCTCTGCAGGGATGAATGTAACTGCTCCTCCTTGCACCAGCAAACCTTGTTAGTTCTCCGGGAACCCCACCACATGCAAACAGTAAAGCCTCAGGTTTGTTAGTTAGCTTTGTATCCGAGAAAATAACTAGTGTGACATAATTTGAGGATCTAATGTACTACTATCATTAGATTACGAAATAAATCTCCAAATTAGTCTAGAAAATAAGTTGAAAATGGTATTAATGAACTATAGTGGGGGTTTTCAAGTGTTGCAACATTAGATTGTTAGTGGATTCCAACATTAAATTATCACTGCGTCCCAACACTATCAATTTAATGGTCATTTAAGTTTATAAATTATGTTCCAAAGCCAGAACACTCTCTGCCTATCAGAATGCTCAAACACCCCTATTTATACAGGAGGAAGGCAGATGACACCCCCATCTGCCAAGGGGTAGTTACCCACGTTTTTACTATTCTATATCATATTGGGCTAACAGGCTTAAACTTTGTGCAACACCTGACAGACAGTTCCACCACTTCCAGTAACTGTTGTGGAACTGCCCTTCATCAACATGCATCTAGACTGGATTCAGACTAGGGACATCCAGAACTGCCTCAGCAACTGCNTTAAACACCCCTATTTATATAGGAGGAAGGCAGATGACACCCCCATCTGTCAAGGGGTAGTTACCCACGTTTTTACTATTCTATAGCATATTGGGCTAACAGGCTTAAACATTGTGCAACACCTGACAGACAGTTCCACCACTTTCAGTAACTGTTGTGGAACTGCCCTTCATCAACATGCATCTAGACTGGATTCAGAATAGGGACATCCAGAACTGCCTCAGCAACTACCTTGACTGTGTCTCAGTATCATAACTGCCCACATCTTCTTGGTCATATGCATTGAGCAGCTATGTGCCAATCAGGTGCCCACATTTAGCAGTCATGTGCCAACATTCAGTAGTCAGCCTTGCTACACGAACCAATGTGCATGCTGGGTTCAACCCATGCCATGCAATCCGAAGTTATGCACCCACCACATGCTGCCATACTCAACCGGGTGGTTTCATGCTGCCTTGGTTTGTCCCAATCTATCGAACCACTTAGTCGCGTCACTTTGATTCTAATTTCTAGTATGCCTTGGTGCAAGGTGCCACCAAGACCGATCATTTGCACCCAAGTCAATTGGGGTGTGACACCTAAAGACTAGGCACTTTTCCAAAAGAACCCAAAAAGACACACAATTATGTCATCCAGGCTTGTAGTTTGCCAAATATAGGGAAAGCTCTAATTCCATGGGACAGCTTGCGAAAAGTTCTATTTTATTATAGCAATAACAACGTTACTTGTACATAATTTATTGGCTTCATTAATCATAATTATTCAATTAACGGTGAACCACAAATTTAGTCGGGATCTATTGATTGTTCCTACTAGTTTTTTCCATGAAGTCTCCAGGGTGAAAATGAGTCTAAAAAGTAAATTTAGAACTTATTTCAAAATGAATCTAAAATGAACTTATTTCTCATACCAAAGTTGCAATAAAATGTTTTTGAGTAATGCTATTGAGATATAATTTAAGGACATAATTTGAGGATTTAATGATTGTAACTATTAGATTATCAGTGGGTCCCAACATTATCAATTCAATGATCATAATGCATTAAATTTCTAAATTATGTTCCAATAACATTAGTGACTTTAATATACCAACATTACAATATTTTCACACGAGGAACAGAGATGTATCAATTTTAAAATTAATGGACTACAATAGAAAGAGGATGAACCATCCAAAATGAGAACCTGCATATAAGGCCATAATAGAGAAAAACTGGAAAGGAATCTGACAGAACATCTAATCTTTGGGGACACTTGACTTGGTCTTTCAGTAGACTAGGTTGACCCAAGGTCAATGTTTGTATCCTCATGACCTACCATTTGAACTGTTCCTTATTGCTTTACACTTACACAGGGTTTATTGACAAGTTGTCTTCAACTTTTTTGCTCTATATAAATTCTATCCCTAAACTTCTAAAGTTTCTTAGTTTAGCCACTCTTTTAAATAGTTATTCGCATTAACTTGCACGGATTGGCTTAGTAGTCTTACAATGCGTGAATGAAGACTCATACATCTTGAGTTTAAGTGTCCTTAGTTGCTTAAAACATGAACTTGACTAATACATATGTAATTTGATGATAGTTCATATATTTGAGATTTACGCTGTAATCATTAGTTCAATGACTCGTTTATTAGTGTAGCAAGATCAACGGAAAATCAAAGCATTGAGGAGGAAAAATTATCTACATTCCATCTAGGCTCTATTACATCTAGTGGAGTATCAGATTTTTTGGATCTTGGTGAAATTAAAGTCACTTTTTGGTAGACTTTTGTTGGAATTCTTTGATTTATAAACATCATGAAATTAATTTTATCATGCTGTATTTATATTTATTTTAAAGGGTTGAGGTTTATGTCCTCCCCTAGCAATTTGTTATCTTTAATTTGGAATTAATAAAATATATCCTCGCATCGTCGAGATTTTATTAAAAAAAAAATGACTAGTGACTTGGATAGCTTGTCCTTACTAAACAAAATAGTTATTAGCATTAACAATCACATTGAGACCAACTGCATTAGGATAGCAATAACCCGCATTAGCATGTGTTGAATCCCAAATCGAAAATTTGGAACGAAACTCTGGGGTATATATATGAAAATAATGACCCAAATGACAACTTATTGACTAACCCTTTTGGGTGAGTCGTGACATGAATCACATTAACACTTTCGGAAAGAAATTTGTGTTATTAAGCCCCTAAACTCTAGGCACAAGCGTGCAATTAACCCAGTGGTTTAAGTCTTGCCCTTATCTAGTTCACGTGGTGGCAGAAAACAGCTTAGACATAGCACAGATATCTATCATATTTACTCAATTTCATTCAATCATAGATTACTCGCAATGTATAAATGACAAGCTCACTTATAGATAGTAGTTCTATTTGAATACACGGTAAACAATCTACTATATTAATGAATCACGTAATGATTTTTTTGTCTTGTAACTAATTTTTAGGGAATTGTGACTCTCTATTAAATTTCTCCTCACACTTTCTATATATATTTTTTTCTCTATTATTGATATATTATTATTTGTTTTAATAGTTAATTATATTTATATATCACTATGTAAATATACATAAAAATAATTATATGCTTGATCACAAAAAGTCATGCGAGAGACATCTCCATCTCCATGAAGCTGGCAGTCATCGACGTATTTGCCACTCTCCCCTTAGTCAACATACCATTTCGAAGTCAGAAAAAGCAAATTTTTCAACGTTTAAAACGAGTTAGAAAACTTATACTTTTGATCCCTTTAATTATGGATTTTATTTTATTTTGCCACTTAAACTATTAAATGTTTTACATTGCCTCATCAACTATTTGAATTATTTCACACTACTCTGTATGTAAATGTTAGTTATCTTTTTCGACAAAAATTTTCAATGTGTCGGGGGTAAAATGAAACAAATTACATAGTTTGGAGGACAAAATAAAAAAAAATTGTCAAATTTATTAGGGATGTTAATTGTTGGGGTAATTTATAATTTATATCCTTAAAGCATACAACTAATTTTTATTTAGTCTCTAAAGTTTCAATTGCAATAATTACATCCTAAATGTTTTAACAGAGTTTTAATTCAATTATTCCATTCAGATTTATTAATTTATTTTGATAGAGGGATATCACATGACTGGTTTGTAAAAGTATATTTATTCAGTGTAAAATATCTCTCTTAGATAAATAGATATAAATTTCTTGGTGTTATGGTACATCTCAAATTTTCACTTTATATCTTCTTTTTTTGGGTTTGTTATCTTCTTTTTCTTCAAATCAAATGAAATAATTTAAGGTTCTCTAACCTATGTAAACAAGTTTTTTCACTAGATAAATATACTCATTTACCCAAATCACGTGTTGGTCACGAAAGGTCATCCCGCTATAATAACTAAATAAATAAATAGTGAATTTGGATATAGGAACGATATCGAAACTCAAAATTTTTAAAAAATAATAGTTGAAGGGGTAATATTAAAAATAATCATACTTAGGTGGTCAAAGCATAATTTTCCCAAACACAAGTCTTTGGAGTCTTCTTTCACCCTTATCAAGTTCATGTGGTGGAAGGCATATATATATACGTTTGTGGTTGCCATGCCCATGCATCCTCCCTCAGATCATATTGCAAAAATGTCATACAAAACTCCTTCTTCCCTTGCTTTCATGATCGTATGCTGCTGCTTCATCATTTGGCTCATCATCGTCCCCGCGGGACTAGTACTAGCCCCTAAACCTAGCAGTAAAAGCGCTCTCCCTCTCTCTCTCTCTCTCTCTCTCTCTCTCTCTCTGTTTTTTTGCAGACAGGCATAGTAAGATGATTAATCCGAATCCGAGTTTATTTAATCGGATATGGATTAATATTGTAATATGTTTACTCGAATTTGATTTGAGTTTGATTATATTTTTTAAAATGGATTTGAATTTAAATACATGTAAATTTGATTCAATACAAAATTGATCTCATATCTATATATATATATA
Source organism: Ilex paraguariensis (assembly GCA_963454935.2). Taxonomy (NCBI): domain Eukaryota; kingdom Viridiplantae; phylum Streptophyta; class Magnoliopsida; order Aquifoliales; family Aquifoliaceae; genus Ilex; species Ilex paraguariensis. The sequence continues at coordinate 86,686 of CAUOFW020002114.1, read as the reverse complement.
AGTTCGATTATTAATGAGATTGACATGAAACTAAACATTAATTATTTAATAGAATAATTAGTTAATTAAATTAAGTTGAAAGTTAACTAAAATTTGATAAAATTATTAATTTTTTATGAAATTTTGTTAAGATTCAAATTTTAAAATTAGATCGGATAATCATAATTTAAGATTATTAACCGATGCGAATATGAATTAAGATTTTAAAGTTTGCTGGATAAACGAATTGGATTCAAAACTACAATGCTTTTTACTAAATTCAAATTTAGATAGACCAAGATCCGTTAACAGTCCTAAGTGGCATAGTCACATCGGATATTCTCTCCCTCTTTTTTTTTTTCTCTCACTGATATTTCATTTTCATGATTTTTTTTTTTTTTTTTTGCAGATAAGCCCAGTAAGGTGAGAGTAGCAGGACGCCCCTCAAGTACGGCCCCTTCTGCAACTAAGCGACGTCCTCCTCTCTCCGTCCCCAGTCCTGTCTCAGCCCACCATTCTTTCGCAGTCAAAAGTCTTAATCCGGGCTCGGCTGTGTGCAACAGTAGCATTTATGGAAATTGCATTCCTACCATCGGCCGCCGTTGTACTTACGAGAAGAGATGTAAACGTGGACCGGCCCCGTAGGTTGGAAAATCAGAAGCAGCATTTTTCACTGAAATGACATACGAATTACCGAGTCATATATTGTGTCCCTTTGCCTGCATGCAAACATGTTGTCTTTGACCTGTTTCAATTTAGAGCAATGTTATTGCTGTTGAGACTTAATTTATTAATATAATTTATTTAACTAATTTACTATATTCATTTGAATTGATTATGAATTTTATCAAATATTAAAATTTATTGCTAATTTAACGGTTATAATAAAATCACATCATTAGCTCAATAGATTAAATACAATTTTTAGGTTTCAATGGAGCGTTACTCTTTTCGTTGACTTTATATCACTTATCTTGTATTCAAATCAATTTTTTTTTTCTTTTTTCATCATTAATATGTCGCAGATGATACTATTGGACTTGTATTTATTGTGCTTCAAAACACTTAGATTCATGGGCCCATTTATTTTTATTTGAAAAAAGAAAAAAAAAGTTCTTTGGAAGCCGGTACACCTAATTAGACTTATTTAACAAAAAATACATAGAACAAAATATTTTGGAAAAAAATACACAGCTGAGTTACAAAGAAATAAATGCTTATTTTAGGGTCATTTAATTCAAACTCTCTTATCTTTAATGCATCTTAATTCATGTATATTTGTTAATATATATAAATACGTATTTAATGCACCTTAATTCATGTGTATTTGTTAATACATGTAAATATGTATATAAATAAACAATTATATATATATATATATATACATATGTTGTTAAATCTTTTATTTAAATTTTGAATTATCTTTAATACACCTTGATTCATGCGTATTTTTTTTTTTGGAAAGTAATTTTATTTTTAAATTATATTTAATGCACCTTAATTCAAGCGTTTTTTTTTTGAAAATGGTTTTATTTTTAAATTAATTTAATATCTGAATAGTGTAATAGTATAACAAATACACTGTAGCAAAAACAATATTCAGTAATTTTGTACATATGGTAACAAATTCAAAACAGAGATGAACTATTTTGAATGAAATTATGTGAAACTATATGTTTAACAAAATGTAATAGTACAATATTTTATGTAAATAGCTTGTTACACTGTTATTGTTATACTGTTACACTGTTACACTTTTATTATTACACTATTACATTTTTATTATTACATTATTACACTATTCGGATATTAAAATAATTTAAAAATAAAATCACTTTCTAAAAAAAAAAATGCATGAATTAAGGTGCATTAAAAGATAATTCAAAATTAAGATAAGAGATGTAACAAGTATATACATACATACATAGATACGTATTTATATAAGTGTGTATATATATATATATTAATATATATATATTAAAGGTTTCCTATAAAGTTTTCTTTGAAAAGTGGTGCATTAAATATACATGGATTAATAGAGGGCAAAAATGTTACAAAAAAATCAGTAAAATTCAAATAATGTACTTTGATACAAATAAATATCAAAATTAAGGACTTAATTACCCAATATATTTTTATATATATTTTTTCACAATTAAGTCTAATTGAGTGTGCCTTCTTCCAATTTTCCCAAAAAAAAAATAATATTGGGTTTGGGCTTTTCGTTTTTCTCTTGGTCTGTGTTTTGTTTAGGGGAAATTTTATTCACACTCCCTCTAATTTATCATATCTTCAATTATACTCTCTAGTTTTTGAATATTCATATGTACCTCTTGTCAAGTTAAAGAGTTTAACTAGAATATAATTTTACTAAAGTGTCTATAATATATTTTAGAAAAAATCTCACCCACACCCCCTCTAGATAGACATATATTCAATGAGACTCTTTTCATCTTATAAATTTTTGTACGTATTAAAATTAGAACTGACTAAAATTTAATTAAAGTCGAATAAATTTCTTTTTTAATTAGTTCGAATCAAATTTTAATCAACTTGCATTGCATTTTAATCGGCCTGAATTTTGATACATAAAAAAATATAAATTTAATCGACTCAAATTTTAATATTTATAAAATAAATTTTAATCAATTTGAATCAAATTTTAATTGGCATGAATTTTAATAAGTAAAAAAACTATAAATTTTAATCGACTCGAATTGAATTTTAATTAGCGCTAACAACTCAAGTTGAACTTCAATCGACTCGAATTTTAATATATAAAAAATAAATTTTAATAGCTCGAATAATACGTAAAAAAATAAAATTTAATCGGCCTGAATCGAATTTTAATCAGGACAAATTTTAATATGTAAAAAATTTAATCAACTCAAATTTTAATATGTAAAAAAATAAATTTTACTCTGCTCAAATTTTAATCGAATTTTATGAAAAAAAAATTGTTTGGGCTTTATTGTTGGCCAGCTATCTTCCGGGCATGCAGATATCAGAGAGAGTTGTCCAGTACCCTTTCACGACAATAAATACTAATGAAAAGGAAATTATAAATTCAGAAGTCTCATAAAAACTATAAATTTAGATATTTTAAGTTTAAATTTTAATAATTTTTTGGAGTCAAGTTATTAGGGATTCACCTTTATGAATACTTTAATTCCGACATAGTCTTTGATAGGACCGGGGATAGGATTAGTCGAGATGTACATAAATTGACACAAAAACCACCAACTATTAAACAAAAAAAATATAAAAATTTAGAAAATTTAAGTTGCCAATCAACCAAATATCTCCGTTCCAAAAAAAATGTGTTTTTTTTATAAATTACGTTTGCAGTATATATGTATATCCAATAAATTGGTCAAATCAATTGATTTAATACATAAATAAATAAATAAATATATATATATATATATATATACAACATTTTATTAAAAAGTTACAAATGATTACATAGCATCCTAAGTGCAATATACCCACAACCGCATACCAAAAGTAAAAAAATATGTTTGAATAAAAGACATTTTACCCTTTGGGCGGATCACTTACTATGTATTCAAGTATGACTTATTATATCCAAGTGAGTCATTAACTCATTAATGATGAATGATTTATCAAGAATTGAATTGATGAGAAAATGTTTTTGAAGAGATTTGATTGCCCCTCAATGGTGTTGGTTAAGAGAGAGAGAGAGAGGCTTTTCACCATAGAGAAAGGTTTTTCACCATAGAGAGAGGTGTGGGTGAGTGTTATAGTGAGAAGTATGGATACGGANAAAGAGAGAGAGAGAGAGAGGCTTTTCACCATAGAGAAAGGCTTTTCACCATAGAGAGAGGTGTGGGTGAGTGTTATAGTGAGAAGTATGGATACGGATATAAGATACATGTATGATACGACATAAATACGACAATACAACAAAACTTTAAAAAATAGGATATGGGTACGACTAAGATACGTCTATAAAAATATATATCTTATATTTATATTATTATGTAATAACTTGATAGCTATAATGTGGTTCTTTAAAAATAATAAACAATATTAATGTTCCGTTTGCTATGATGAAAAGTTAGAATGATGAAAAGTTAAAGGGATAAATAAAATATCATGTTTAGTAAGGAAATAATATAGGAAGGATGAATAAGTGAATGCATTAACTTTCCTTCCAATTCATCAAAATCAATCTCTCTAAAATCGAAAGAAAAGTGGATGATGAAAAATTAATTATTTATGTTAAGATGCACCTTATTTGTCTATATATCTTTTTATATCTATATAAAAAAATAGGAAAAAACTTGAATCTTATACTCAACATATTTTTTCCCCCAACTTCATTACATCCAACCCAACCCAACAGCTCCGTGCAACCCAAACCAAACAGCTCCCTATAACCCAGACCCAACTGCTCCTTGACGTCCTCTCTCTCTCACTTCCTCCCTCTTTAGTCTCATCTCGACCCCTTCTCTCTCCTCTCACATCCTCCCTTAGCTCACAGTCAGGCAGGGAGACAGCCGATCACTTCCCCAAATCCATGGCACGGTCACTTCCCCAAATCCATGGCATGGTCACTTCCCCTTCGGTTTCTTCTTCAGCTCCCCAACACACAACACCCACACACCCACACACATCACTATCTGCCTCTCTCTCACAGGCAGTGACCATTGTGTCGATTACATTTGGGTCTCTCTCTCTCTCTCTCTCTGAGACACAAATGATATGGAACAAAGGGATGGTGGTGGCAATCATGGGTTTGTCGTAATGCACGTGAAGTGTTCGTCAAAATGTCTACTGCTCCAATCACCACCACCTACACCCCTTACCACCTACACCCTCCCCCCCCTCCCAACACACACACATATCTATAACAAATAATGACCCACAAACATTATTTAAAATAGTAACTTTTAGAGGTATGCTACTAAATTTTTTTAATTGGTACTTTAGCAAGTCCCATTCATGATGATCAACTTTGATTGGTTCTGCTTTATATGATATGGTAATCACTATATGCTAAGTGGTGGTAGTTTTGCCATCAGAGCCTGCCATGTTCTCTCTTTGGATGCTCAATGTTGCTGCAGGAGTTCAAACCCATTAAAATGCCTGTAAATACGTTTCTTTTCTATTTGAGTTTCTGATTTTCTTCCTCCTTTTGCTTTTCATCAGTTTTATACCGAGAATTATCAAGTCTCTTTCCAACATCTATTTTTTCCTAAATCCATCAGCTATTAGGGTTTATGTAAGAATTATCTATTGGGTTGTGGTCAATTTCTATTATAAAGTGATTTTTGAAGTTTAGAAATAATTGCCTTTGTGCAGTGCCGTCTCATGGATAAAGCGACCATTGTGTCAATTATATTTGTCGACCATTGTGTCGATTACCATTGTGTAGCTTAATTTGATTAGTAAATTAAGTTATATGCATGCGCTCTTTTTTTTTTTTGTTTAAAAATGAGAGCATGGAGGTTGATCTACATTTGATATGCTTTGGTTTAGTGTTTATACATAAACTTGATTTGATATTTGTGGTTGATATTTCTTCGTTTTTGTGCCTACACTACTCTTTCTGATAAGACTCCTCTTCAACATACAGATACCATATTTGTTAAAAGGCGCAGGTAAAACCTGGAAATCATTTAGTAGGGCCAACTTGAGAGGTTTTCATTTCAAAAACTTCTTTCAACAAGATTTCTCTACCTGTGTTTTTTTTTTTGGGGGTTCTGAATGTTATTTTTTTCAATTTTTTTTAATTATGAAATAAGTTTATAGTGTCTAATTTGACGAATGTTAGGGATATTTAGATTAAGATGTGTGTTAATTTATTTTACTTCTATAATTTTAGAGATTGTGTGTTAATTAGTATGAAATAGATTTTTATAATATCTTGATTTGATGTATGTTTGTGAATTGAAGTGTCAGTTGAAATTGAGCTATTAATGTGTTGCTATTGTGCTTTTTCTTTTAAACATTCTAATGTTTTACTTTGGTTTTAATCTATTGTGTTGAATTTTGTTGTGATCTTCTGGGCATTTGTTACAGTGGTGCTAGGTGGTAATGGTTTTGGATAGATAACATAAGTGACTTTTAGTTCTTTTTTTTCATTTTATTGTTTGGTTATTTGTGTAATTTAGAGTATTTTGATTTAATGTAAATTTTTTTTTTCATTTAGGTGGTCAAAGTATTGATTGATGACAACTTTTGACCCTTTTATTTCGCTAAAGTCGTTACATTAAAAATGATCAAACAATTTTCAGTTTAATGAATATTTATATTCATTGTTTGATTATTTCTTGTTTAAGAACTATATACAGTGTCTTCGGACACGTGATATAGGACGAGTTTAGACTTTTAGTTTAGTACGTGTTCGAGTTCAGTGTTTGATTATTTCACGTTTAAATTCAATGTTTAATATTTTTTTAGTTGCGTCATGCCTTTAGACACGGGTTATCTCTAATATACATGTATTATGTATATATTAATTTTATATAAAAATACAATGATACAATATATATATATATATATATATATATATTTTTTTTAAAAAAAAAAAAATTTAAAAACAAAATTAAAAATTAAAAACTAAAATTAAAAAAATAAAATATTTTTTCCATCTCAGTTAGAAGTGAAAATTTTCGACTCAACACGACTCGAACTCGAGACGAATTTTATGACACGAATTTGATTATAAGTCGACATGAACTTTAAAATGACCTGACACGCAAATAAGAAATATAAACGGCTCATATCCAGTTCAATCCGTTAAACTCAAAATTGACACCTTCAACCCGTTTATTTAAAAATAAATATTTTCTCTATTTTCTTGCTTGTATGGTAACACGAAACTAATATGTTTAACATGAATTCAATAAAGTAAAAATAGAATATTAACGTTAAATTTTTTATTCAAAATTTATGTGGGTTAAGACGAATATGAACACAAACACCACACAAAAATAAACAGATCAACTCGAAACGACACAATTAGTTAAATAAGTTGAGTTAAGTTTAAATAATATTCGACACAAACCTGTAATCACTCGACTCGAACTTGACACAGCAGGACTCGATTGTCACCCCTAATCTTAGCCAGCACAAAAAAAAATAATAATCATTTTTATTTTTCATTCATCTTACCAAACACAAAGGAAAAAAAATGTATCATTCCTACTTTCTATCATTCTTACCAAACGGAGGATAATAATTTTTTTTTTTAATTTTCAAACAATCAGTTATTATCTCATTATAGTACATCTAAAACGTGATTGTGATTAATTAAAGAAATAAAAATTAACATTTAACTAGATTGTTTGTTGCTAAAATTATTACAGTGTTATCCAAATCGGACCAGATCGACCATGAACCGGGATGTTAGCCGGTCCGATTCTTGAATTGAATCGGTTAAAGAGTTAAACTGGAATAAAAGTGTCAAATCGGCCAATTTTTGACAAAAATCGTTAACCGAACGGTTCTGCTGCCTTTTTCATAAAACCCCCCCCAAATCCCTATTTTTTTCTCTAATTTCAGTCATCTCCATCATTTTCTCCGCTCAAGCGTTAGTGAACTAGACCAGACTGTATACGATTCAGACCAGACCAAGCTTCACAAGTCACAGTTTCATAGACCAAGCTTCACACATCAAGCTTCACTCCATCGTCTTCTCCACTCAAGCATTGGTGGACTAGATCAGACTCTATACGATTCAGACCAGACCAAGCTTCACAGGCCACAGCTTCACAGATCAAGCTTCACTCCATCGTCTTCTCCACTCAGGGTTGATCGAGCAACTCCTTCTCCACTGGATCTCTCATTGCTCAAGCTTCACAGGTCACAGCTTCGGTCAGCGGTCCTTTAGGCTTCACAGTTTCGGTCCTTCAAGCTTTTTCGCTCCTCTTTTAAGCTTTTTCGCTCCTCTTTTGTGCTTTAACTGAGTGGAGGTTTTCTTTCTCTCTCAGGCTATTGGTTACTTGGTTAACTTAATTGTTTTTTTTTTAGTATTTTTGTCAACTGATGTTAAGAACTTTCTTAACAGTATTTTTCATTTTTAACAGAGGTATTTTTTTATACTTAATTAATTTATGATAAATTATATGTATTAGGTATATGTTTTATATCTTTTTAGCTAAATTATTATATTTTATATTTTATTATTATTCGACCAGTCCAACCACTTGAACCACTAAATCATTGACCCGGTCCCACTGCCGATTCAATGTCTAGTTCAATTCTGATAACTACGATTTATAGTGTAATCAATTCGTTTATACCCTTTGGACGCGTGATACTGAATAATATTTGAAAAACATCAATGTGTCTTCAAAGTCATATGTATTATTTCTGATGTATTGCATTGTTTGTGAAATCGAAGGGGTAAAGATTAAAACTAAATATTACATACTTCTATACATATAGAAATATCTGCGAAGTATTCATATATTTTATTTATTCTTGATTTCGTTTGGTGTTTATCCGATGCGTATCCTTGAGAAACTGACAAGTATTACATTTGATCCATTTATTACCCGTATCATATTCGAGTTGTGTTAAATTCGTGTTAATGGGTAAATTAACAACCGTAAATTGTTAAACACTTCACTGCCGTGGGTATGGTTGATGCTCTGAAACGAAAGTGCGTGACTCTGTGTGGGTTTAGTGGTTGCATTATGTGTTTGCTTTTGCTGAATGTTGGTGTAATCTTAGTAGGATATTCAATGGGTTTGCTTTTGGTGGGTTGTTGTTGGTGGTGTCTTTTTGGTGGGATATTCAATGGTGCTGGGGATGTAATTGGATGCTACTATTGTAATGCAGATCACGTTTTGGGGTGTATTCTAATTTCCAATTTTACTTGATAGAATAGGGAATTGGATAACAAAATACAAATTTCATTGTCTGATTTATGGCAGTGAAATATAAATTCACTATTCCTTTTTTTTTTTGCTCATTAAAAGAGTGGTTTGGGACAACCAGACGTAGAAACTCATTCAAAACGTTAGCATGAGATTTTCACCTAATGTAGAATGTTCGATTTGAGTAATAGCTACTGACTTGAGATGGTTGAGTACATCACCAAAGCTCCACCGAGAACAAGCTAGACATTAGACATTCAGTTCTTCCAGTAGTATCTAGTTCATAGGAAATACTACCGCAAAAGGGTTTAAACTCATGACCACTAGAGAAATGTGAAACTTTCACCCTTCTACTAAAAGCCAACTAGGCTACCACCTTGGTAGTATTAATTCTGCCCCTTCAGCAGTATAAATTCACTATTCAATTTTTTAACTGTAATATACAAATTTTTATTGATCAATTATAGTTTTTAGACTAGAATTAGTACTAATCAAACAATCGAAACAATAGTACTAATCAAAAAAATCATTTAGTTATTAGATTATACAACAACTTACAGTCAGCTGCACAATTTCACTGTCATAATTATGATGTTGATATATGTGTTTCACTACCAAAAATTCCGTTGATTGAAATGTTCACTTATTTAGTTCATGTGTTACCAATGGACTTTTGGTTCAATGATACTCATTATCTTATAAAAATTTTGTCTTTTTGAGGTCAAGAGTTCAAGTCTCCATTTCCCTTTCCCTTTCCCTCTCCCTTCCCCTTCCCCAAAAAATATTTAAAAAAATAAAATTATTTAGTCCTTGTGTTTCACTTAATTAATCTCATAAATGATTTTTAGTGAATATGTACATAGTTTTGCACACAAATATTAAAAAATCTGAGAATGATACGTGACAATATTTAACAGCCGAAATTGAGTTAGAGAAGTTTCAAGTGAGATAAAACGGTTATGAGTAATTTTCTCCAAGGATCTCAGGATATGAAGAGACGTGACGATTGTGACATCATGAAGTAGTATGTTGAAGATGATTTTGACGCACGTTGATAGCCGTCGGAAAGAGTGGCCACAAATGTTAGTTTAGTAGCTAAGTTTATAATGTTTTATTTTACTCCATTCTGTAATTTCCTTTGTCATCACTTTAGTGACTTTCCTCCATTCAAATCCAATTATAGTTTACTTTTAATTCCTAATTTGTAATAGGTCTTCTTTGTTGTTTATTTTGTTGTTCGTTCCGATTCTAGTTTGCTTTCAATTCCTAATTTGCAAACCTCCTCCTAGAGGGAATAGTTTGAGTGTTTGATCTTCAAGGCAAAGTTAAAAAAATCTAAAAGTAATCTTAGAAGTCATTTTAATTGCTTGAACAATCACTATTTAAGAAGCTTACATCGGTTCGAATAAATAGATTCGTAAGTGTTTGTAAATTAAGTACATTCAAATTTTGGCACACTTACAATCCAAAATACGATAAATAGAGACGAACTACAATATCGTAATTACGAAAATTATACTCTTACAACTTTCTAATCGGTAAATTAAATTAGATTTTAAGAACCTGAGCAGATTACTCCTTTTTTAGTGATATGTCACATAGCTCATATCCGAAATAGAATTTGGGACATTGGCAGCAATATATTTAGAAAAAATGAAAATTACCTAGATAACTTCAGTAAAAGAATGAGCAAAAAAACTTATATATTTTCATTCTTAAGACGTTTGAACTAACTAAACTTAGCCTAGTTTGTCACTTTTAATTTTGTAAAGACTTTTCCAATCCATAGGTCAAGGAATGAATTGATTTCTGTAACCTCTTTTTGGGAATTGTGGCCCTCTCAAGTTTCTCTCTAGATTTTATTCCTGTGATAAAAATATTATTATTTCTCTTGATAGTTGATTATATGTATAAAAAATGATGATCTAGAACACGAGACAAGGATTATATATTTTCATTCTTAAGACGTTTTACTCATGTAAACGAAGAACTTGTTTTTAACACTCAAAAGCCTTAACGTCTATGCAACACTTGAGTAATCTTATCGTTGCGCCAAGACTCACCCTTAATTATTATATTTGTATTGTGATATACAAATATACACGCAGGAATAACTATATGCTTAAAATCATGAGAGGGAAATTTCCATGAAGCTGACAGTCCTTAATGTATTTGCCAATCTCCCAATAGTCAAGCCACCAAAACTACAGTGCTACAAGTTCCACCTGCTTCAAGTCTTCCAAGTTCCACCTGCTTCATGTCTTTCCAAGTTCCACCTATCAAGTTCAAGTCTTCCAAGTTCCACTATCAAGTTCATTTTTTTTATACACGCATATATATACCTTTGTGCTTGCCATGCCCTCTCCCTCAGATCATATAGCAAAATGTCATACAAAGTTGCTTCTTCCCCTGCTTCCATTATCATAAGCTACTTCTTCATGATTTGTCTCATCATCGTCGCAACTGGAGTTTTAGCCTCTGATGAACCTGGCGGTAAAGCTCTCTCTCTCTCTTGTTAATATTCAGTCGGTGATAGCACGTTATCATCGCCAACTAAAAATGCAATACCAAGTAGTGAACCCAACCAGATAAATGTGACAATTGTTGGATATAGTAGTTGTTGTAGTAGTGGGCTTTAGCTTTACTTTGACGTACTTGGTCATATATTGTTGATTGTCGATGATATCATGTGTTAGCCGTGGTATCGCTATTAAAATGAATATTCTCTCCCCCACGTATCTCTCACGCACACACACACTTGATGTTCATGGTTTTTGCAGATTCTAATATGATGGGAGTACATGGAAATCCCTCACCTATGTCCCATTCTTCAATTGGCCAAAGTTCTCCCGAGTCTGCAGATGCAAACAGTATCAGTGAAAAACACATTTCGTGCAAAACTTCCAGTCGTGGTTGCGCTAATGGCTATCAGCTTCCCCGCCTTCTGACTTATGGATGGATTGTGTAAGTTGATGGGTAATGGGCAAAAAATACCCCATGACCTTTGATTTGGGAGTATCGTGGGTGATATTTTTTCTTCGCGAACCTCAACCGGTTTGAGGGAGTTTTATTGAATAAATAAAAAACTAAAATCTAAAATAGGAGGGAAGTAATGGACATTACCCCCAAAGAACTAATATAATTCCAAATAGAATAAATAAGGTAGTCAACTAAAAGTTTGACATGAAGCTAACTAAATATGACACTCATCCGGTTGAAATCAACTAAACATCGGTTGTATATGACAAAAATTCAATATGATATTGTTTGGATATAAAATAAATATACCTTACGATTGTTTAATGTATTGACATCTCTGATAATTTGGATGCAATAACAAAATGTCACGTGGTAGAATCTGAAAAAAGGCAAAAGATAACTAACTATAATCATGTTTGAAAAGAGAAATAACTAACTAAAGGTTGTATTCAGTAATCATCGATGGAAGCAAAATCGTCGAGAACCGTGGCTATAAAAAGGCATGTAGTAGAGAAGATGAATGATACATTCAAACCCCCACAATACCCACGATCCAGAAATTTTTATGAATAGTGTTAGATTAGAGTTAGGAGGTTGTTATTGTAGCAATCAAGGCTGTTAATCTAGTTTTTTCTGTAACTAAAGTTCGATTGAATAAATAAATTAGTCTTGTATTACTAGTCACTTGTACTATGTGTTTGTCCATTTGAACCTCTCACAAACAATCGCTTGAAAACTGTCTGTTGATTGAGTTTTTGCCATCGATAACAACAGATTTTGGAGTATCAGATATGAACCCAAATATAAGGATCATAAATGAATCAAATATGAGTAAAACAAATTTTACAGAACGCCATTTACAGGGACAAAACTGAATTTTTAGGTTAAGAAGGCCAAATATTGGTATAGTCAAGAGTTGTATTCAATCAAATCATTGGAGTTTTTATTAATCCTAGATTTTTAGGGGTATAGAATGTATTGAAATAAACTTTTGCACGAAAAATTAGAGTATTATGTATTGTCGTTAAAGTTAGAAAATTCAATTAAAATTTATCTAATTATATGTGAAAAAATTATAGAGAGAGAGAGAGAGAGACCTATGGAAATCCACCAAAAATTACTCAAAAAATCAATAATAATAATAGCTCAATTTATTTTGAATTTCACCAAATAACCTAATCATGTTAGCTCAATTTTACAAAATAATTGTACCATTTTATAAAAAATAAAATATATGCATTTATCTCAGATGAGTAGGAGAAAATAAATTTATGAGCCTTTTTAAGTACAAAAGGATATATTAGCCTTTTTAATTTTTTATAAAGGATTAATAATAAATCTAAAAAAATTTATTCTAAGGTACTTCTAATTTTTTTTTTTGAAGATAGTTACATGTATATAGAATTGGTATAGCTTATGACATTACTGAAGATGTTAGAGGATAGTTTGGATATTTATAAGCTTTTTTAATAAC
>CAUOFW020002114.1:55273-66190 GCA_963454935.2 Ilex paraguariensis | reverse complement strand
ATATATATATATATATATATATATATATATATATATATATATATATGTATATATATTTGTTGTTAAATCTCTTATTTAAAATTTTGAATTATCTTTAATGCACCTTGATTCATGCGTATTTTTTTTTTGGAAAGTAATTTTATTTTCAAATTATATTTAATGCACCTTAATTCAAGCGTTTTTTTTTAAAATAATTTTATTTTTAAATTAATTTAATATCTGAATAATGTAATAGTGTAACAAATACACTGTAACAAAAATAATAAATTAAAATTTAGTGTTAATTTAACGGTTATAATAAAATTACATCATTAAATCAACTGATTACATCCTATTTTTAGGTTTCAACAGAGTATTCCTCTTTTCCTTGACTTTAGATCACTTGTCTTGTATTCAAATCAATTTTTTTTCTTTTTTCATTATTAATATGTCGCAGGTGATACTGTTGGGCTTGTATTTGTTGTGCTTCAAAACACTTATGCTCTGTTTGGTATGTTGAAAAAGTGGAAAGAATAAAAGTTTGAAGGATGAAAAATTTGAGGGATAAATAAAACATCATGTTTAGTTAGGAATGATGAAAAAGTGGATGGATCAACTTTCCTTCCAACTCACTAATTACACCCAAAAAATAATGCGCTAGTTGCAGCATAGTTTTGAGGTGTCGATTTCACATAGAGAGAAACTAAATGAATAATAGAAGGAATAAATAAATTAAAGAAAAATATTAAATAATTAATGGAAAAGAAAGATTAATTTTAAATACAAATTAAAGTGAAGCAAAGTGACTAACAAAAAAAAATACTCAAATTTGACAAACAATAAAGTGTCGGGAATCCTTGACACAAATCTGATATTTTAATTATTCTTAATTCATTGAATAACTCAATTGAGAATTTAATTCCCAAAATTCTCAACCGGAAGATATAGATTTATAAACTAAGATTAAACTCAATTTAATCCTTTGAAAAATCATTCACCAGTTTTAAAATACGTAAATTATTATCACTATTGACAAAATTCAACGACAACAATATAGTCAAAAAATAATATTGTAATAAAGAATTAAATCAATATAGATAAATAATTGATCCAAACATAATCAAAGAGTTAATCCATTCAATAGAAAAAACATGAATGAATTCATTAACAGAATAAATTCTATGACTATTCGAAAAAGAAAATATTAATAATAAATTGAGAATGATAAAATAAAAGAGTTTTGTTAATTAAAAATTAAATGCATAAATTAAAAATAAATAAAATATCAAGTTCATCTCTCAAATTACCTGATAATTTAGTTATTCATAAATATAATAACAAAAAAAATCTCTCCAAAAAATAAAACAAAATAATGGCCATCGGAATTATTTCTTCTCGGTGACCTGCGTCTGCCCCCAAAACCGGAAGAACAGCCGCCTCCTGTGCCTTTTTTCTTTCTGCCGCCGCACACCAAAGGAAAAGAAAAGTACATCCGCCACACAGAAGAAAAGAAAACGCAAGGTTCAACTAAAAAGTCAATATCTCCTTTTTTTAAAAAAACCTTTTCCTCTCTTCTTTATTCCATTCTCTCTATGTCAGCCCCTCTTGAATTAAACATTTTTACTTCGGCCTTTAAAGTCCAAACCTTGTGTAATTTAAGGAAGATAAAATCTAATAAAAATTATGAGTGTCGAGCCCACATGATAGCTATATTAATTTCAGCCTTTTTGCTCCATGGGCTATCATTAAAATAAAAAAAATAAATATAAAAACCCAATAATAAAGTCTCAAAAATACTGAGTGTAAAACCTAATTGTATATTATCTCTCACCAACCAATAATGTAATATTTAAAATTTAAAATATTATAAAATTAAGCTCAAATATATCTTAGTGTAAATAGATATTAAATTCAATAATATAAATTATATCTAATTATTTCTATTCACATTTTAACATATTAATCCAATAATAGGGTATTTAGAATGTACTTTCGCGCACTTATCACTCCCCAAAATCAATCCCTCCAAAATCAGAAAAAAAATGGATACAAAGTTATATATATATATATATATATATATATATATATATATATTAAAATTAAAAATAAACAAAAATATTTAAAGATTAAAAATTTTAAATTAAAAAATATTTTTTTCATCTTAACTACGGTGAAAATTTTTAACTCAACACGATGACATGACTCGAACTCGACATGAACTTGAAAATAACCTGACAAACGAACAAGAAATATAAAAGGTTCATAATTTTGTGACTCAATACAAATCTGACATGATACGACTCGATTGTCACCCTAATCTTAGCCAGCACAAAAAAAAATAAAAATAAAAATTATTCATTTTTATTTTCCATCCATCCAATCAAACACAAATGAAATAAAGTGTATCATTCTTACTTTTCATCCTTGAATGATAGAAAGTGTATCTCACATACTTTTCATCTTTTTTAATTTCCATCTTTCCTACCAAACGGAGCATTAGATTGATGGGCCCATTTATTTTTATTTTTAAAAAAAAAGTATTGGGTTTGGGCTTTTTGTTTTTTTCTTTGTTTAGGCAAATTTTCAATCACACTCTCTCTAATTTACCATATCTTTAAGAATATCTTCCCTAGTTTTGAATTTTCACTCATATTTCCTGTTAGATTAAATACCTTAATTAGAATATAATTTTACTAAATTGCCCATGATATATTTTAGAAAAAATTTCATCAATACCCCCTCTAAATAGACATATCTTTAATGAGATTTCTTTTATTTTTAAAATTTTTGTACATATTAAAATTCTAACTCACTAAAATTTAATTCAAGCTGAATAAATTTCATTTTTAATCGGCTCGAATCAAATTTTAATAAACTCGCATTGAATTTTAATCTGCCCAAATTTTGATATATAAAAAAATATAAATTTTAATTAACTCAAATTTTAATATGTATAAAATGAATTTTAATCAATTTGAATCGAATTTTAATTGACACGAATTTTAATAAGTAAAAAAAAATATAAATTTTAATTGACTCGAATTGAATTTTAATTGACGCTAATAGTTCAGGTTGAGCTCAAATCGATTCGAATTTTAATACATAAAAAAGAAATTTTAATAGCTCGAATTTTAATACGTAAAAAAATAAAATTTAATCACTTTGAATCAAATTTTAATCGGGCCAAATTTTAAAATGTAAAAAAAAAATTAATCAGCTCGAATTTTAATATGTAAAAAAATAAATTTTAATCTACTCAAATTTTATGTAAAAAAATTGTTTGAGATTTTGGTAGGGGCAATTTTAGTATTGTAGATAAATTATTTTTTATTAGAAATGATGGTTTAAAGACCGAAGGTGTTAGTGATGTTTAAATATAAACTAGAAGAAGTGTCAATAATATTTTAAATAATTGAGGGGAGCTCCTTAAATATATGATAAATAAGAAGGAATGTGATTGAAATTTCCCGTTTGCTTACGAACCTATGGAGGTGGATTACCAAGTAAGCTAACTCCATTCTTTTCGTAATTCACTTTTATTGCTGACCAGCTACCTTCCGGGCATACAGATATCGGAGAGGGTTGTTCACTACCCTTTCACGACAATGCATACTACTGAAAAGAAAATTATAAACTTAGAAGTCTCAGAAAAATTATAAATTTAGATATTTTAAATTTTAATTTTAATAATTTTTTAGAGTTAAGTCATGAGAAATTTATCTATCATGAATACTCGAATTCCGACATTGATGACCTGTCTTTGATAGGACCAGGTAGAAGATTAGTCGAAGTGTGCGTAAATTGACACGAAAATCACTAATCGTTGAACCAAAAAAAAAAAAATAATTAATATAAATTTAGAAAATTTAAGTTGCCGATCAACCAAAAATCTCCGTTCCAAAAAATGTGTTTTTCTTTGATAAATTACGTTTACAGTATATAAGTATATCCAATAAATTGCTCAAATCAATTGATTTAATAGTAAAATAATTTGCATCCACCAAACAAAAATAAAAAAAATATACAACATTCTATTAAAAAGTTACAAAATCATTACACAGCATCCTAAGTGCAATATACCCACAATTACATACCAAAAGTAAAAACATATGTTCGAATAAAAAACGTTTTCCCGGAGGATCACTTACTATCTATTAAAGTATGACTCATTATATACATGTGAGTCGTTAACTCATTACTGGTGGATGAATTATCAAGAATTGAATCAAAGACAAAATGTATTTAAAGAGATTTAGTTGCCCTTTAGATGATGTTGGTTGAGAGAGAGAGGTTTTTCACCGTAGAGAGAGGTGTGGGTAGGGGTGACAATCGAGTCGTATTGTGTCGGGTTCGTGTCATGTCGAATATTAGTCAACCCATACCCAACCCATTTAACTATTCGTGTCGTGTCGAGTTGACCTGTTTATTTTTGTGTCGTGTTCGTGTTTATATTTGTGTTGACCTACATAAACTTTGAGTAAAAAATTTAACGCTAAGATTTTATTTTCACTTAATTGAATCTCTCCTCGTACATTTTCTACAAACTAAAAATTAACTTAATAATAATAATAACAACAATAATGAGTAATAGTATTTTTTTTATACAATAATTATGTTAGTGTTTGAAAAACAAGTACAAATAATTAATATTTTATTTATATAATAATAATTAAATATGTTAATCGTACATCATACAACCAAATTAAACATCAAAAGTAATAGAAAAAACAAGTCATCAAAACATAAAAACTCATAAATGTAACAAAAAGGTCAAGTCAATCTCCTTCGAATTAAAAACTTCGTGTTGACGGATCAATTCGTATTAAACAAGTTGAACCCGAACACAACCCATTAACACTTCGTGTTGGCAGGTCGTGTCAAAAAATTAGTCAACTCAAACTCATTTATTCGTATCGTGTTTTATATCGAGTTATCGTGTCGTGTCAAAAATTGCCACCCCTAGGTGTGGGTGTGTGTCATACTAGAAAACACAGATACGGATATGAGATACATATATGATACGATATACATACGACAATACAACAAAACTCTAAAAAATAGGATATGAGTATGACTAAGATACATCTATAAAAATATATATCTTATATTTATGTTATTATGTAATAACTTAAAAATAATAAACAACGTTAACAATTTTTTTTATATTTTTAAAGAGTCACCTATTATCTCATTATAGTACATATATAAAGTGAATGTGATTAATTAACGAAATAAAAACCAATATTTAACTAAATTCTTTGATTAGAAGTGTTTGTTGCTAAGATTATAGTGCAATCAATTCATTTATACCATTTGGACGCGTGATAGCGAATAATACTTGTAAAACATCCATTTGTCTTCAAAGTCATATGTATTACTGTTGATGTATTGTATTGTATGTGAAAATCAAAGGGGTAAACATTAAAACTAAATATTACATAATTCAATACATATAGAAGTATCTGTAAAGTATCAATATATTTTATTTATTTTTGAATATGTTTGGTGTTTATTCGATACGTATCCTTAAGTATTTGACAAGTATCGTATCATTAATTTAACCTATTTAATATTCGTATCATTTTTGAATTGTGTTAATTTCGTGTTAATGGGTAAAATTATCAGCCCTGAATTGTTAAAACTTCACTGTCGTGGATATGGTTGATGCTCTGAAACGAAAGTGCGCGACTTTGTGTGGGTTTAGTGGTTGAATTATGTGTTTGCTTTTGCTGATTGTTGGTGTAATCTTAACAGGATATTCAATGGGTTTGCTTTTGGTGGGTTGTTGTTGTTGGTGTCTTTTTGGTGGGATATTCAATGGTGCCGGGGATGTAATTGGATGCAACTATTGTAATGCAGATCACGTTTTGGGGTGTATTCTAATTTCCAATTTTACTTGTTAGAATAGGGAATTGGATAACAAAATACAAATTTCATTGTCCGATTTATGGCAGTGAAATATGAATTCACTATTCTTTTTTTTTTCTTATTAAAAGAATAGTTAGAGATGATCAGACGTAGCAATCCATTCAAGACATTAACTTGAGATTTTTACCTACTGTAGAATGTTCGATTTGAATAATAGCTACTGACTTGGGATGGTCGAGTTTGTCACCACAGCTCCACCGAGGACAAGATAGACATTCAGTTCCTCCAACAATATCTGGTTCACAGGAAACACTATCACAAATGGGTTCGAACTCATGACTACTAGAGAAGGGCGAGACTTCCCCCCTCTACTGAAAGCCAACTAGGCTACCACCTTGGTAGTATAAATTCAGCCCCTTCAGCAGTATAAATTCACTATTCAATTTTTTACAGTAATATACAAATTTTTATTGATCAATTGTAGTTTTTAGACTAGAACTAGTACTAATCAAACAATCAAAAAAATATTCAGTCATCAGATTATACAACAACTTACAGTCAGCTGCACAATTTTACTGTCTGAAGTATGATGTTGAAATATGTGTTTCACTACCAAAAATTCCATTGATTGAAAAGTTCACTTATTTAGTCCATGTGTTTCACTTATTTAATCTCAGAAGTGATTTTTACTGAATATATACACAGTTTTACACACAAATATTAAAAAATCTGAGAATGATAAGTGACAATATTTAACAGCCAAAATTCAGTTAGAGAATATTCAAGTGAGATAAAACTGTTATCAGAAATTTTCTCCAACGATCTTGGGATATGAATAGGCGTGACAATCGTGACTGTTGAAGATGATTTTGACACACGTTGATAGCCGTTGAAAACAGAGGCCACGGATGTTAGTTTAGTGACTAAAAAAGATGGTTCTAACGGTTAGAAGTCATCACTTATAAATACAGAGACACATGCAACATAGAGAGGATGTCTAGATCAACACACACACAAGCAGTATACCAGATTCTTCCTCTACACTGATTAAGTTTATAATCTTCTATTTTACTCCCTTCTGTAATTTCCTTTGTCTTCACCCTTGTGACTTTTCTCCATTCAAATCCAATTCTAGTTTACTTTCAATTCCTAATTTGTAACAGGTCTCCTTTGTTGTTTATTTTGCTGTTCGTTCCAATTCTAGTTTGCTTTCAATTCCTATTTTGCTAACCTGCTCCTAGAGGGAATAGTTTGAGTCTTTGATCTCCAAAGCAAAGAAAAAAATTTAAAAGTAACCTTACAATTCATTTTAATTGCTTGAACAATCACGATTTAAGAAGCTTCCATTGGTTCGAATAAGTAAGGTCCTGAGCAAATTACTCCTTTTTAGTGATATGTCACATTGCTCATGTCCGACTTAGAATTTGGGACATTGGCAGGAATATATTTGGAAAATATGAAAATTACCGAGATAACTTCAATAAAAGAATAAGCTAAAAAACTTTAGATTTTTCCAATCAAGAGGTCAAGGAATGAATTGATTTATGTAAACCCCTTTTTGGGAGTTGTGGCCCTCTCAAGTTTCTCTCTAGATTTTAGGAAAAATTTCATTTACACTTCTTGTAATTAGGTCTAAATTCAATGACACCTCATCTCGATTCTGAAACTTTACTATCACCCTTTGTCAGTGTTTATCAGATTACGGAGTTAACGGTCAATTGTTAATTTATAAAAATACCCTTGAATATTTTATAGAGTAAATTTTATTCACACCCCTTGTAAATAGATATAAGTTCAACGACCCCCTCTGCAAATAAACATAACTTCAACGACACTCCTTGTAAATAGACATATCTTTAACAATACCACCTCTTAATTCTAAAATTTCATTACACTCCCTTGTAGTTCTATTATATTAACTTTTAGATTCGTCAATTTAATATTTAATTTTATCAAATTAATGTCCTTTAAATTAACATTCCTATTTAGAGTTTCTTGTTTCCTTCTGTTCTGAATTCATGGAACAGACAAACTCAAATCACTGATGCTTGGAAGTTTTCTGGTTTTGCTTATCATCCTGTTCATCTCGTGCGTGTGCAGAAACATGCCAATTTTTTCTTATCACCTTTTTCTTCTCTTATTGGACTGCCTCTTTTCATGGACACAAGTATTTTTGATTGTCGGATGAAACAATATGTAGATACTTGAATTCAAAATTAACTGGGTCAGATCCAACGAATTAAGAGAGACTCACATCATCTCAGAGCCTACGTCACCTCTGAGCCCAAGTGATCAGTATCCAAAAGGGAGCCCAACTCACCAGACCCAGATCCAGAAGGAGACCAAGGGGCCAATGCCCAAGGGAGGCATCAAAGGGCGCCGCCCAAGGGGGTCACCCAAGGCCAGGCACCGCCCAAGGCCTGCCTCCTGCTCCTCCTTCGTCCTCTGGACTCTAATTCAATTCTAGGTCACTCCAACCCAAGTCCAAACTCAAGATCTTTCTCCGATGGAATAGGAGAAGGATGGAGAGAATATCAAAGTATGCACGAAGATCTAATTCAACCATAACTTTACTTACCAAAAAAATAGAAGTTCTTTCCCTCACGTCACTGCCTCATCGCCTTACTAAGCCTACATAATGTAAACCCTCTCCATATAGAGGGCATGACTTTTTTGAGGCCTCTACATCTTGAGATCCCTACACACACTACATCTTACTACACATATTGCTTTTCTCTCCTAAAGCATTGTATTTCTCCCAGAGTGTTCTCCTGACAACATTATTTATCAATAAAGATTTTTGGCCACCGCTGCCGTTCCCGAAAGTGGAGTAGGTCACCCAAACCGAACTACTATAAATCTCTGTGTGTTTGCTCTTATTTACAATTTTGCAATTGATTGCCTATTTACTGCACATTAATTGTATCTCTTGATATACTCGATTATTGATCTTGTACAATACCAATCTGTTCATCATCAACTTCCTCATTATCTGTGGTGCCATTTTGCATCAAAAGATGCTCAATGTAATGTTTCATACATTGTTTCCCTATCCCTTATCATTTTTAACCAAAGTTTTTGGATGATGTACTTCCTAGGATCCAATGAGAGGTGGTAAAGATGAGATGTTTGAAGATTTGGTTTCTATAATTCATGCTGGAGACTCGGAAGCACTTGCAAAAGATTTGGTGGCAGCTCCAAGAAAACGAATGGTACCTGAATTTATGTTAAAGTTGGCTCGCCGTGTTAGCCTATTCTAGTAAATCTTTAGACCAGTTTAGTCTCAATCCTTATCAAAGAAGTTTGATTTATTTCCTTGGATTTGGTTGAGGAAAGAAGGACAATGAAAATATTTGTACCAAAATTCCCCTGTAATGCAAAATTCATTCTTACTGATCTTCACTTCTCATTTTTTTTTTTTTTTGAGAATCAACTGTAAATTTTAATTATTGAGGAATATCAGAAAATGAGAGGCATAATAAAGTCTGGTGCGTGCTCCAACTATACAACGCTTTTATCTAATTGTAAAACAAAATGAACTAATTCGTGAGCTACTTTATTTCCATTGCGGCAAACCTTGGACATTTCAAAATGACGAAAGCTACTCGTTGTGCTGTTAATGTCCTGCAAGATGGTGCCAAGAGGATCAAGATCCACCACACATCACCTAGTAGATCGCATCAATTCTAAAGGATCCCCTTCCAATATAACTTCTAACAATTCTAGTTGCTTTGCAAATTGGACTGCTATCCTCGTTGCACTCGTTTCTGCTTGATGAACATCACAGCTCATTGCCATCCTTTTAGACAAAGGCCCTACAAAGTAACGGCGATCATCTCTTATAACTGCCCCACGCCTAAGACATTTAGGTCTTTGAACACAGAGGCATTGAAATTCACCTTGAAGGTACCTGCCCTCGGAGGACACCAACCATTATTAGGATTTGGCATTGGAACAAGACTGGGTTGAGTTACTACCTCCATATACTGCCTGTGATTTTGCACTGCCTTCGTCTGCACTTCAACAGGATCTTGAACCATGTTTTCAAAAATAAAAGTATTTCTATTTCTCCACACAAATTAACCAGCATTGAATAAGGAACATTGAGAAATCATTTGGTATAAGGGTCTGATGGACATCACGCAACCACTGCCCAGGCTCAGAAGATGAAAACTGAATAACTATCTTAAACGAGCTGAGACGCCACACAGCTTTGGCCCAAGAGCAGTCCCTTAGGTAGTGAATCAATGACTCCTCACCTTTCTGACACACCCCACAATTCCCATTCCCTAAGACTTTCCTTCGCCGTAGATTTTCTGCTGTTGGTAGCGCATTGGAACACACCCACCAAGCAAAGATCTTAACTTTATTTGGTATTTTTTGATTCCAATCAAGATGTCCAGCACTGGAAGAAGGAGACGAGTTTCTTGGGGCCGCTTGCACTAAGTTGTGGTCCATGATAATATGATATGCACTACGTACAGAGAACCTCTCATTTGAGTCATAAAGCCAAATCAATCAATCCTCCATAGAATTTTTGCTGAGTGGAATACTTTTAATCACCAGCGCCTCATGAGGCAAAAATATTTCATCCACCAACTGCCCATTCCAACTCCATGTTTGCTCATTAATAAGATCTCCTACCTTTGCCAAAGAGTGTAGAACCCTTCTAGGGGAAACTGGCTTGAAGCTTACAGGGGTGGGTATCCACCTATCCATCCAGATATTGACTCTGGATTCGTCACCTACTCGCCATCTTGAACCAGCTATCACCATTTTTCTTGCTCCTAAAATACTTCTCCAAGTATAAGAGGGTCTATAGCCAACCTTAGCTTCCATAAAAGACATCAAAGGGAAATACCTTGCTTTAAACACTTGGTGAATAAGTGAATTAGCCTCAATATTCAACCTCCAAGCCTGTGTCGCTAGCAGCGCCTTGAGATCTCTGAAATCCACACCACCCCTCTCCTTCCTTGTACTCATCCTACTCCAGCTAACCCAATGGATTTTCCTCTCCCCCTTGTTTTTGTCCCCACCAAAACCTGGCCGATAGAGCTTCTAAATCCTCAC
>CAUOFW020002114.1:38001-55166 GCA_963454935.2 Ilex paraguariensis | reverse complement strand
TCACGGTCCTGGGTTTTTTTGCAGATAAGCCAAGTAAGATTGGAGTACATGGAAATCCCTCACCTATATCCCATTCTTCAACTGGCCAAAGTTCTCCTACCTCAGTCGCGGTGGCTAACACCTCTTTTGCTGGAAGCATGACTGTATATTCCAATGAGTGCATCCGTGAAGCTAAGCAAGGCCACCCTTGTCTGGTGAACTCACCGCCACCACCAACACTGACCATGAACGAATCTGCAGGAATGAATGTAACTGCTCCTCCTTGCACCAGCAAACCTTGTTAGTTCTCCGGGAACCCCACCTCACGTAAACAGTAATGTCTCACGTTTGTTGGTTAGCTTTGTATCCGAGAACATAACTAGTGTAACATAATTTGAGGATCTAATGTACTACTACCTTTAGATTACGAAATAAGTCTCCAAATTAGTCTAGAAAATAAGTTGAAAATGAAATTACTAAACTGCAGTGGGGTTTTTCAAGTGTTGCAAATGTTCTTTTGGTCATGAATTTGTGCTTCTATTTAGACAATCATTATTTGATGATTAAGTGGACCCATGGTTCAAAGTTTCATTTCGGGGTATGCTTCGATTAGCGGAAAAATAGAAACACTTCCAAAACGTGATAAAAACATTGTATTTTTGTAAAAACGAATTAAAAAATCTAGAGAAAAAAGGTCTTAAATATTGTAATACACAAAACAAACAACATCCAAGTGTGGTACATCCATCCAACTGTGATCTATCTCCATTTCTTCCCACATCTATGAAAAAAGGGTAAAGGGAGTAGAAACCAGCTTTAATATAAAAACAGAAGAAGTATAGAATAATCTGCTAAAGTGGTAGCCCTTTGTTCTAGCATTCCATCAGATTAATCCTCATGGTATTTTTTTTTTCTGGATTCAACGGTTAAGAGTATTTGAGCCAATTTACGTGCAACTCGATTAATCCCCTCCTTGGTCCGATCAAAGGCAAACCATCTATGTCAAAACTAAGGTATTCATGAGAGGTAAATTCCTTATAACCTGCCCCTATAGAATTTTCAATATTCAAATTCAAGATAAATCCTCATGCTACTCAGTCCTTAAAGACTAAGCACTTTTCCAAACGAACCCAAAAAGACACACAATTATGTCATCCAGGCTTTTCATCCCAGGCTTGTAGTTTGCCAAATATGGGGAATGCTCTAATTCCATGGGACAGCTTGCCAAAAGTTCTATTGTATTATAGCAATAACAACGGTATTTATACATAATTTATTAACATAATTAATCATAATTATTCAATTGACGGCGAACCATAATTTTAGTCGGGATCTACTGATTGTTCCTACTAGTTTTATTAGGAAATTAAAATGAATTGCAATGTTTTTCCATGAAGTCTTCAAGGTGAAAATGAGTCTAAAAAATAAATTTAGAATTTATTTCAAACTAAATCTAAAAAGTAAGATTCAATTATCCTGATAAAAATTTACACCATTATTGGATAAATTTCTCATACCAAAGTTACAATAAAATGCTTTAATATACCAATATTACAATATCTTCGCACTACGAATAGAGATGTATCAATATTAAAATTAATGTACTACTATAGAAAGAGGATGAACCATCCAAAATGAGAACTTGCATACAAGGCCATAATAGAGAAAATCTAGAAAGGAATCTGACAGAACATCTAATCTTTGAGGACACTTGACTTGGTCTTTCAGTAGACTAGGTTGACCCAAGGTCAATGTTTGTATCCTCATGACCTCTCTTCCTCTCAATTTTCTTCATTATTGTGGACCTACCATTTGAACTGTTCCTTATTGCTTTATACTTGCACAGGGTTTATTGACAAGTTGTCTTCAACTTTTTTGCTCTATATCAATTTTATACCTAAACTTCTATAAGTTTCTTACTTTATGTACTCTTTTAAATTGTTATTCGCATTAACTTGCACAGATTGGCTAAGTAGTCTTACAAGGCGTGAATGAAAACTCGTACATCTTGAGTTTAAATGTCCTTAACTGCTTTAAATATGAATTTAATTGATACACATGCAATTTGCTGATGGTTTGTACTTCAGAGATTTACGTTGTAATCATGAGTTCAATGACTCATCTGTTAGGACTACAAGATCAACATGAAATCAAAGCATTGAGGAGGAAATATTTTCTACATTCCATACATCTAGGCTATATTACATCTAGTGGAGAATCAGATTTTTTGGATCTTGGTGAAATTACAGTCACTTTTTGGTAGACTTTAGTTGGAATTCTTTGATTTGTAAATATCATGAAATTTATTTTATCCGGATGTATTTATATTTACTTTAAAGGGTTAAGGTTTATGTCCTCCCCTATCAATTTGTTATCTTTAATTCCGAATTAATAAAATCTATCCTCGAATCGTCGAGATTTCATTAAAAAATTAAACCCTTCTCTTCAGAAACGAATTCAGCAGTTGACTAGTGCTACCACCAATACGAAATCCCATCAGGCACCATTTCGAAACATGTTTTTCTATGGACCTCCAGGGACAGGGAAAACAATGGCTGCAAGAGAGCTTGCAAGCAAATCTGTATGAGATCGGAGCCTATTCTTTTCTCATGTTGGTTTTTATTCAAATTCTTATATTTATTTTCTCATATTAATGATTAAAGTGTTCAACTTCTGTGAAAGGTGTTAGGAATTTTTTGTCTTGTAACTAATTTTTAGGGAATTGTAACTGATGATGTACAAAACTGTCTTTGTGCAAGATCAACAGTTAAGTATGTGTAAGGGTACAATTAATGAGTGACAAACAAACAATCAATAGAAATTAAGAGTAGAACAGTAAATAATAGATCAATACAGGAATTTATAGTGGTTCGGTCCGGGTGACCTACTCCACTCTTGGGCACGGCAGCGGTGGCATGATGTTCTTTATTGATGAATCATGGTCTCCGGAGAGTTACAGTGCTTTTGAGAGAAAGAGAGAGAGAGATGTGTGCGGAGAGGTTTTGGAGGTCCTTAAAGTGTAGAGGTCTCAAGAAAGTCCTTGGAGGCGTNGGAATTTTTTGTCTTGTAACTAATTTTTAGGGAATTGTAACTGATGATGTACAAAACTGTCTTTGTACAAGATCAACAGTCAAGTATGTGTAAGGGTGCAATTAATGAGTGACAAACAAACAATCAATAGAAATTAAGAGTAGAACAGTAAATAATAGATCAATACAGGAATTTATAGTGGTTCGGTCCGGGTGACCTACTCCACTCTTGGGCACGGCAGCGGTGGCATGATGTTCTTTATTGATGAATCATGGTCTCCGGAGAGTTACAGTGCTTTTGAGAGAAAGAGAGAGAGAGATGTGTGCGGAGAGGTTTTGGAGGTCCTTAAAGTGTAGAGGTCTCAAGAAAGTCCTTGGAGGCGTGCCCTCAATGTTGAGAGGACTTAAATTATATAGCTAGGGTAAGGTAGCAAAGGCAGTGACGTGAGGAAGAAGAATTCTATTTCTTTGACAAGTATTGTTATGGTAGGAGATCTTCTATATCTATCTCCATATTATCTTCTCTCGTGCTCATATTCATCCGGAGGAGAACATTAGTTGGACTTGGACCTGGACTTGTCTTGAGTAGGCTTGGCTTGGACCTGGACCTGGACCTGGACTTGTCTTAAGTAGGCTTGGCTTGGACCTAGACTTGGACTTGTCTTGGACCTGGACCTGGAGTACCACGGTGAGGAGGATCAAGAGGAGGGGCGCCCAAGGGCTGCCATGGGCGCCGCCCAAGGGTCTGCCTAGGTGGCCCCATGGGCCTGCCATGGGCGGCGCCCAAGGGCTCCCTTGTCCTCCTCCTCCTTTGGCCATTGGCTTTTGGTGTTGTCCTATTGGTGTCCTCCTCGATGGGTCGAAAATGGACGCTTCTTTGGGTTTTCTCAATTTATCTAAATTGGGCTTGACCAAGTAAAATCCGGGCTCATCATTTACCCCCCACGCCCCAAGCCTCTGACTTTCGGTGAGAGGAAGAGGTTGTGAGCATGTGCTACAACTTCACCTGAGTAAGTCAAATTTTTCTTGTATTTTCTTCGATACCATAACAAGTTCATGGGAACTAGAAGTTCAAGCAGTTGTGAAAGAGAGAAGCGAGGAGTAGTCCACGCCCTTGCTATCATAGGAGTCTCTCATGGAGGTGTTTTGGGCGGTGCCCACGTTGGAGATGGGAGACGTGAAGAGGGCTTCAATGGTGCTCTCTTGAAGAAACAGCTAAAGAGTCCAAGGAGGGAGCACTTGGTGGGTGACACCCATGGTGTGCATGTGAGCTGCTGGGGGGTGCCCATATGACTGAGGTGGGCGCCCAAGAGGTAGGTGCCTAAGACCACGAGGCAGGCGATCAAGGCAAAAGGTAGAGGTTCTTTGTGTTGTCTTCTCTTCCTCCCAAGAGGGTGATGCCCCAAGTACTTTTTGACCAACGCTTGATGGTCAGGTTGCTTTTTGGGAGGCGAGATCTAGTAGTGCCCCCACTCCTTCCCCGACTATGACTTCTGGAGCTAGCCTTTGGAGTTGAGACTCCTGTGCAGTCTTCTATGGGGACTGTAGCTCCACATAGCTGTCTTGCTTTAACCTGACTTTGATAAACGAGAGTCTTTGGACCTGTGGGATGTTAGAGAGGCAGGCACAAGGGTTGCTGAAGAGTAAGTATGGCTCCAGTGGCAGGCACGAGAGGATACCATGGAGCAGTAGGGCTCGGGCGGCAGGCACGAGAGGATGCCGTGGAGCAAATAGGGCACGGGCGACAGACACGAGAGAATGTCGCAGAGCAAGTAGGGCTCGGGCGACAGACACGAGAGAATTTCGTGGAGCAGTAGGGGGTTGGCTCATGAATGAGGCGCTAAACTAGAGGTTAAGGCTGCTCGGGAGCAGAGGTAGAACTACATATAGCTCAGAAGAGGGTTGTCGTGACAGAGACTCATTCCATTGAGATGGAGATGAGGAGGACTCTCTCATTCCATTGAGATGCAAATGAAAAGGGCTTTGAAGAGCTGGGTGCCTGAGACTCATTCCACTGAGATGGAGATAAGGAGGGTGTTGAGGAGCGGGGCCCCTGAAGCTCATTCCATTAAGTTGGAGATGAGGAGGGTGCTGACAAGCTAGGTGCCTGGTGAGAGGGGGCAAGACTCATCATGGTGGCGCCCAATGTAGAGAGGGCGAAACCCCTCGTTAAGGCGACATTAATAGGAGTGCCCAAGGTGGAGAGGGCGAGACCCCTCGTGCGCCTGGTGAGAGAGAGTGAGACCCATCGTTTGGGCTCGCCTGGTGAGGGGGAGTGAGACCCATCGTTTAGGCTCGCCTAGTGAGAGGGGATGAGACCCATCGTCTAGGTTGCCATCAAAGGAGGCGCCAAGGTGGAGAGGGCGAGGCCGTTATGGGGGCGCCTAAGGTGGAGAGGGCGAGACCCCTCCTCTAGGCGACATCATGGGAGACACCCAAGGTGAAGAGGGCGAGACCCCTTGTTTGGGCTCCTTTTGACTTTTTGTCTACCTTGTTGTTGATAGGTCATAGGCTGTTTGAGATGAAAACAAGACAATTATGAAAACCATAATCTTGCAAAATTTTATTTCATAAAATAATGAATAACAAAATAAATCAATTGAAATTGTAAAAGATAAATAAAATCTTCAGGCATGTCCCATAGGTGGGCCGATGTTTCCTTGGCAGAGTTGTAGCCCACAAGAGATTGTCTGAATTTCTCTGTGGGGTTGTTGGCGTTCTCAGTCGTCCTAGTCACGAACAAGTGGCGGGACTTGTCCTCTACCAGCAACGTATTGCCTCAACTGACCACGCTGTATGAGCTCCTCTATTTGCCTCTTGAGCTCATAGTAGTCATCTATGTCGTGGCCATAGTCGCGGTGGAAGCGACAGTACCTGCTGTGATTTCTACGGCTTGGGGCGGACTTCATTTTTCCAAGCTAACAAAGTGTGGGGTCATCCTGTATCTAGAATAGGATGTGGTCCACAGAGCCATTGAGTGGCGTGAAAGGTTGTCGGTCTCTCGAGCGGTACGGACCGAGACGGTCCTTGACAGAAACTCTTTCGGTTCTCTTTCTCTTGTTCTCCGCCTCCCACTTGTCTTCGCGGGTGTCTTTCCTTTTCTCCCCTCCTTGGGAGGACTCACCTCGACGGGCCTTGGTGACGTCCTCAGCATTCATGTACTTCTGTGCCCTTGACAGCAGCTCGGACATGCTGGAGGGCGGCTTCTTGAGGACAGAGAACATGAAACTGAAGGTGCGGAGGCCACCGATAAAGGCGGCAAGAGATACCTTATTATCTGACTCCTCAATCTGGAGAGCCTCCTCGTTGAAGCGGGCGAGGTAGTCTCTTAGGCTTTCATCCTTGTCCTGCTTGATGGTGAGCATGTGGGTCACTGGTCTCTGATGTCGGCATCTCTCAATGAAGTGGGAGATAAAAGACCTGCTGAGTTCTACGAAAGAGTGGATAGAGGAGAGCTTGATCTTTGTAAACCATTGACGTGCGAGCCCCTTGAGGGTGGTAGGGAAGGCTCTACACATAATCTCCTCAGGCATGTTGTGTAGTTGCATGAGGGATTTGTAAGTGTCCAAGTGGTCGAGGGGGTCTTTGGTGCCATCGAAGATCTCAATGGTAGGCATTTTGAACTTCAAAGGCAACGGGTAATTAACAATGTCAGTAACAAAAGGAGTATCAGTACGTCTTACCAGATAGTCCACGATTTTAGGCGTCTGCGCCTTGATGGCGTTGAGGACATTACCAAGCTGGTCCTGTACTTCCCTGATCTTCTAGTCCCACTGGTTGGGGACATTTTTCGATCGGGTGATGGTATTGACTCTCGTGGTCTCCGTACTGACTTTCTCCTTCGTCCTCCTGCACAAGCACTTGCGAAAGGGGAACATGTGTGCTCCCTACGCGTTGAGGAGGGATCACTTGACGAGGGGCTCCCTAGCGTGGTCCTGGAACATTCTGGTGAGGGACCTAGCGCCTAAAAGGGACAGGTAGTGGCTCCTCTCCTGTTGGAGGAAATGGGACTCCTTTTACAGGGTGATGGGTGACGCCCCCTTGATTGAGCATTAACTGGATTATCTGTTGGTTTTGTTTCACCAACAGTTGCATAGTCTATAGAAGCTGTTGCTATTGTCCAATGGTGGGAGTCACCGTGGCAGAGGGTTCTGAACGCGCGAGGGGAGGTGGAGCCTCCTCTCGGTGCGTAGGGTTGTTGTCTCTTTATTGATGAGACCTTGATCTGGTCGTGATTGTCATGGATTGCAAGAAGGATTGAGAGGTAGTAGACACTCTGTCGTTTTTCACAGACGGCGCCAAACTAATGATGCATAAAACTGTATTTGTGCAAGATCAACAGTCAAGTATGTGTAAGGATGCAATTAATGAGTGATAAACAAAAAATCAATGGAAATTAAGAGTAGAATAGTAAATAATAGATCAACACAAGAATTTGTAGTGGTTCGGTCCGGGTGACCTACTCCACTCTTGGGAACGACAGCGGTGACCTGTTGTTCTTTATTGATGAATCATGGTCTCCGAAGAGTTACAGTGCTTTTGAGAGAGAGAGAGAGAAAGATGTGTGCAGAGAGGTTTTGGAGGTCCTTAATGTGTAGAGGTCTCAAAAAGGTCCTTGGAGGCGTTGGAGGCGTGCCCTCAATGTTGAGAGGACTTACATTATATAGCTAGGGTAAGATAGCAGAAGCGGTGACGTGAGGGAGAAGAATTATATTTCTTTGGCAAGTATTGTTATGGTAGGAGATCTTCTATATCTATCTCCATATTATCTTCTCTCGTGCTCATATTCATCCGGAGGAAAACATTAGTTGGACCTGGACCTGGACTTGTCTTGAGTAGGCTTGGCTTGGACTTGGACCTGGGCTTGTCTTGGACCTAGACCTGGACTTGTCTTAAGTAGGCTTGACTTGGACCTGGACCTGGACCTGAAGTACCAAGGTGAGGAGGATCAAGAGGAGGGGCACCCAAGGGCTGCCATGGGCGGCGCCCAAGGGTCTGCCTAGGCGGCGCCCAAGGGACTGCCATGGGCAGCACCAAAGAGCTCCCTTGTCCTCCTCCTCTTTCGGCCGTTGACTTTTGGTGCTTTCCTCTTGGTGTCCTCCTTGATGGGTCGACAATGAACACTTCTTTGGACTTTCTCGATTTATCTAAATTAGACTTGACCAAGTGAAATCCGGGCTCATCAGTAATTCTCTATTAAATTTCTCCTCACACTTTACAATTTGTTTCTTTCTCTATCATAGATATATTATTATTTGTTTTAATAGTTAATTATATTTACATATCACTATATAAATAAAAATAAAAATAATTATATGTTTGATCCAAAAAAGTCAAGCGAGAGACATCTCCATCTCCATGAAGGTGGCAGTCATCGATGTATTTGCCACTGTTCCAGTAGTCAACGTACCATTTCGTAGTCACAAAAAGCAAAATTTCCAACTTTAAAACGAGTTAGGAAAATTATACTTTTGATTAATTATGGATTTTATTTTATTTTGCCACTTAAACTATTAAATTTTTTGCATTGCCTCATCAACAATTTTGCCACTTAATTATTTGTGTTGAGATGCACCTTATTTGTATATATATCTTTTTATATCTATATAATAAAACAGGAAAGAACTTGAATCTTATATTCAACTTATTTTTTCCCCCAAAACCATCGCATCCAACCCAACCCAACCCAACTCAACCATCACTTCCAACCCAATCCAATCCAGACCCAACGGCTTCCTGCAACCCAGACCCAACGGCTCCCTGTAACCCAGACCCAACGACTTCTTGACGTCCTCTCTCTCTCACCTCCTCCCTCTTTAGTCTCATCTCTGTCCCTTCTCTCTTATCTCACATCCTCCCTCACCTCACAGTCAGGCAGGGAGACAGGCGGTCACTTCCCCAAATTCAAGGCACGGTCATGTTCCCAAATCCATGGCATGGTCACTTCCCCTTCGGTTTCTTCTTTCAGCTCCCCAACACACAACACCCACACATCCACACACATCACTATCTGCCTCTCTTTCACAGGCAGCGACCATTGTGTCGATTATATTTGGGTTGGTCTCTCTCTCTCTCTCTTTGAGACGCAAATGATATGGAACAAGGGGATGGTGGTGGCAGTCATGGTTTGTCGTAATGCACATGAAGTGTTCGTCAAAATGTCTACTGCCCTAATCACCACAACCTACACCCCTTCCCCCCCCCCAACACACATATCTATAACAAATAATGACCCACAAAAATTATACAAACATTATTTAAAGTAGTAAATTTTAGAGGTATGCTACTAAATTTTTTTAATTGGTACTTTAGCAAGTCCCATTCATGGTGATCAACTTTGATTGGTTCTGCTTTATATGATATGGTAGTCACTATATGCTAGGTGGTGGTAGTTTTGGCATCAGAGCCTGCCATGTTCTCTCTTTGGATGCTCAATTTTGCTGCAGAAGTTCAGACCCATTAAAATGCTTGTAAATATGTTTCTTTTCTATTTGAGTTTATGATTTTCTTCCTCCTTTAGCTTTTCATCAGTTTTATACCGAGAATTATCAAGTCTCTTTCCAACATCTATTTTTCCTGAATCCATCAGCTATTAGGGTTTATGTAAGAATTATCTATTAGGTTGTGGTCAATTTCTATTATAAAGTGATTTTTGAAGTTTAGAAATGATTGCCTTTGTGCAGTGCCGTTTCATGGATAAAGCCACCATTGTGTCGATTACCATTGCGTAGCTTAATTTGATTAGTAAATTAAGTTATATGCATGCGTTCTTTTTTTTTTTAAAACCGAGAGCATGGAGGTTGATCTACATTTGATATGCATTGGTTTACTGTTCACACATAAACTTAATTTGATATGAGTGGTTGATATTTCTTCGTTTTTGTGCCTACACTACTCTTTCTGATAAGACTCCCCTTCAACATACAGATACCATATTTGTTAAAAGGAGCAGGTAAAACTTGGAAATCATTTAGTAGGGCCAACTTGAGAGGTTTTCATTTTTTATTTTTGAACAAAGAGAAGTTTTCATTTCAAAAACTTCTTTCAACAAGATTTCTCTAGTGTTTTTTTTTTTTGGGGTTCTGAATGTTATTTTTTTCAATTTTCTTTTAATTATTAAATAAGTTTATAGTGCCTTGATTTGATGAATGTTAGGGATATTTAGATTAAGATGGTGTGTTAATTTATTTTACTTCTATAATTTTAGAGATTGTGTGTTAATTAGTATGAAATAGGTTTTTATAATGTCTTGATTTGATGTATGTTTGTGAATTGAAGTGTTAGTTGAAATTGGGCTATTAATGTGTTGCTATTGTGTTTTTTCTTTTAAACATTCTAATGTTTTGCTTTGGTTTTAATCTATTGTGTTGAATTTTGTTGTGATCTTCTGGGCATTTGTTGCGGTGGTGCTAGGTGGTGATGGTTTTGGAAAGATCTCGTAAGTGACTTTTAGTTCTTTTTTTTTTTTTTTAACTTTTATTGTTTGGTTAGTTGTGTAATTTAGAGTATTCTTGATTTAATGTAATTTTTTTTTTCATTTAGGTGGTCAAAGTATTGATTGATGACAATTTTTGACCCTTTTATTTCACTAAAGTCGTTACATTAAAAATGACCAAACAATTTTCAGTTTAATGCATATTTAAATTCTTTATTTGATTATTTCGTATTTAAGAACTATATACAGTATCTTTAGTCACGTGATATAGGGCGAGTTTACATTTTTAGTTTAGTACGTGTTCGAGTTCAGTGTTTTATTATTTCGTGTTTAAATTCAATGTTCAATTTTTTTTTGTTATGTCATGCCTTCAGGCACGGGTTATCCCTAATATACATATATTATTTATACATGAATTTTATATAAAAATACAATGATACAATATGTGTATATATATATATATATATTTTTTTTTTTAAAAATTTTAAAAATAAAATTAAAAATTTTAAAAATAAAATATTTTTTCCATCTCAGTTAGAAGTAAGAATTTTCGATTCAACACGATAACACAACTCGAACTCGACACGAATTTTATAACACGAATTTGATTATAAGTCGAGATGACCTTGAAAATGACATGACACACAAACAAAGAAACGATTCATATCTAGTTCAATCCGTCAAACTCAAAATTGACACCTTCAACCCGTTTATTTAAAAATAAACACTTTCTCTATTTTTTTGTTTGTATGGTAACACCAAACTAGTATGTTTAACCTGAATTCAATTAAGTGAAAATAAAATATTAACGTTAATTTTTTATTTAAAATTTATGTGGGTTAAGACGAATATGAAAACGAACACGACACAAAAATAAACAAATCAACTCGACACAACACAATTAGTTAAATGAGTTGAGTTAGATTTGAATAATATTTTACACAAACCTGTAATCACTGGACACGAACTTGATACGACATGACTCGATTGTCACTCCTAATCTTAGCTAGCACAAAAAAAAAAATAATTATTTTTATTTTTCATTCATTTTACCAAACACAAGTGAAAGAAAAATGTATCATTCCTACTTTACTTCCTTGAAGAATAAAAAATGTATCTTTCATACTTTCTATCATTCTTACCAAATGGAGCATAACAAATTTTTTTTTTAAATTTTCAAACAATCACTTATTATCTCATTATAGTACATCTAAAACGTGATTGTGATTAATTAAAGTAATAAAAACTAATATTTAACTAGATTGTTTGTTTAGATGTGTTTGTTGCTAAAATTATAGTAGTGTTATCCAAATCAGACAGGATCAGTCGGTTTGACCGTGATTCGGGACGTTAGTCGGCCGATTCTTGAATTGAATCAGTTAAGGAGTTAAATTGGAATAAAACTGTCAAATCGATCGATTTTTGACAAAAACCGTTAACCGAACGATTTAGTCAAACCGAACGGTACTGCCTTTTCCATAAAATCCCCCAAGTCCCTATTTTTTCCCTAATTTTAGTCATCTCCATCATTTTCTCCACTCAGGCGTTAGTGGACCAGACCAGATTGCATACGATTCAGACCAAACCAAGCTTCACAAGTCACAGTTTCACACACCAAGCTTCACAGATCAAGTTTCACTCCATCGTCTTCTCCACTCAAGCGTTAGTGGACCAGGTCAGACTCTATACAATTCAGACCAGACTAAGCTTCACAGGTCACAGCTTCACATACCAAGCTTCACTCCATTGTCTTTTCCACTCAGGGTTGATCGAGCAACTCCTTCTCCACTTGATCTCTCGTTACTCAAGCTTCGCAGGTCACAGCTTCGATTAGCGGTCCTTTAGGCTTTACAGTTTCAGTCTTTCAAGCTTCTTCGCTCCTCTTTAAAGCTTTTTCACTCCTCCTTCGTGCTTCAATTGAGTGGAGGTTTTCTCTCTCTCTCTCTCCTCTCATCTACTGTATCATAATAGGCTATTGGTTACTTGGTTAAGTTAATTGTTTTTTTTTTTAGTATTTTTGTCAACTGATGTTAAGAACAAAATTTTTTTAACTGTATTTTTCATTTTTAACACAGGTATATTTTTTATACTTAATTAATTTATGGTAAATTATATGTATTAGGTACATGTTTTATATTTTTTTAGCTAAATTATTATATTTTTTATTTTTTATATTTTATTATTATTCGACCGGTCCAATCAGTTGACCTAGTGGTTGAACCACTAAACCATTGACCCGGTCCCTCAGTCGGTTCAATGTCCAGTTCGATTCTGATAGCAATGAATTATAATGTAATCAATTCATTTATACTCTTTGGACGCGTGATAGTGAATAATATTTGAAAAACATGCATGTGTCTTCAAAGTCATATGTATTATTGCTGATGTATTGCATTGTTTGTGAAATCGAAGGGGTAAAGATTAAAACTAAATATTACATACTTCTATACATATAGAAGTATCTGCGAAGTATTCATATATTTTATTTATTTTTGAATTTGTTTGGTGTTTATCCGATATATATCTTTGAATATCTGACAAGTATTACATTTAATCCATTTATTACCCGTATCATATTTGAGTTGTGTTAAATTCGTGTTAATAGGTAAAATTAACTAACCCTAAATTGTTAACACTTCACTGCCGTGGGTATGGTTGATGCTCTGAAACGAAAGTGCGTGACTGTGTGGGTTTGGTGGTTGCATTATGTGTTTGCTTTTGCTGAATGTTGGTGTAATCTTAGTAGGATATTCAATGGGTTTGCTTTTGGTGGGTTGTTGTTGGTGGTGTCTTTTTGGTGGGATATTCAATGGTGCTGGGGATGTAATAGGATGGTACTATTGTAATGCAGATCACGTTTTGGGGTGTATTCTAATTTCCAATTTTACTTGATAGAATAGCGAATTGGATAACAAAATACAAATTTCATTGTCCGATTTATGGCAGTGAAATATAAATTCACTATTCCTTTTTTTTTTTGCTCATTAAAAGAGTGGTCTGGGACAATCAGATGTAGAAACTCATTCAAAACGTTAACTTGAGATTTTCACCTATGTAGAATGTTCGATTTGAGTAATAGCTACTGACTTGGGATGGTTGAGTATATCACCAAAGCTCCACCGAGAACAAGTTAGACATTAGACATTCAGTTCCTCCAGTAGTATTTAGTTCACAGGAAATACTACTGCAAATGGGTTCAAACTCATGACCACTAGAGAAAGGCGAGACTTTCACCCTTCTACTGAAAGCCAAATAGGCTACCACCTTGGAAGTATTAATTCTGCCCCTTCAACAGTATAAATTCACTATTCAAATTTTTAACCGTAATATACAAATTTTATTGATCAATTATAGTTGTTAGACTAGAATTAGTACTAATCAAACAATCGAAACAATAGTACTAATCAAAAAAATCATTCAGTCATCAGATTATATAACAACTTACAGTCAGTTGCACAATTTTACTGTCAGAATTATGATGTTGAAATATGTGTTTCACTACCAAAAATTCCATTGATTGAAATGTTTACTTATTTAGTTCATGTGTTATTTATGAGCTTTTGGTCCAATGGTACTCATTGTCTTATAAAAATTTTATCTTCTTGAGGTCAAGGGTTCAAGTCCCTCTTCTCCTTTCCCTTTCCCTTTCCCTTTCCCCTTCCTTTCCCCAAAAAATATTTAAAAAAAATAAAATTATTTAGTCCTTGTGTTTCACTTAATTAATCTCAAAAGTGATTTTTAGTGAATATGTACACAGTTTGTTACACAAATATTAAAAAATCTGAGAATGATACGTGACAATATTTAACAGCCAAAATTGAGTCAGATAAGTTTCAAGGGAGATAAAACGGTTATGAGTAATTTTTTCCAAGGATCTCAGGATAAAAAGAGGCATGACGATCGTGACATCATGAAGTAGTATGTTGAAGATAATTTTGACGCACGTTGATAGCCGTCGGAAAGAGAGGCCACAAATGTTAGTTTAGTGACTAAAAAAGATGGTTCCAACGGTTAGAACCCATCACCTATAAAATACAGAGACACATGCAACATTCAGAGGATCTCTACGTCAACACACACACAAGCGGTATACCATAGCCTTCCTTTACATTGTTTAAGTTTATAATCTTTTATTTTACTCCATTCTGTAATTTCCTTTGTCATCACTCTTGTGACTTTTCTCCATTCAAATCCAATTCTAGTTTACTTTTAATTCCTAATTTGTAATAGGTCTCCTTTGTTGTTTATTTTGTTGGTCGTTCCGATTCTAGTTTGCTTTCAATTCCTAATTTGCTAACCTGCTCCCAGAGGGAATAGTTTGAGTGTTTGATCTTCAAGGCAATGAAAAAAAAATCTAAAAGTAATCTTACAACTCATTTTAATTGCTTGAACAATCACGAATTAATAAGCTTACATCGGTTCGAATAAATGTGACAATTGTTGGATATAGTAGTTGTTGTAGTAGTGGGCTTTAGCTTTACTTTGACGTACTTGGTCATATATTGTTGATTGTCGATGATATCATGTGTTAGCCGTGGTATCGCTATTAAAATGAATATTCTCTCCCCCACGTATCTCTCACGCACACACACACTTGATGTTCATGGTTTTTGCAGATTCTAATATGATGGGAGTACATGGAAATCCCTCACCTATGTCCCATTCTTCAATTGGCCAAAGTTCTCCGAGTCTGCAGATGCAAACAATATCAATGATAAACACATTTCGTGCAAAACTTCCAGTCGTGGTTGCGCTAATCGCTATCGGCTTCCCCGCCTTCTGACTTAATTTTAGTATGTAATTTGAGAATTTAATATATTTTAATTATTAGATGAGCGGTGGCTGGTTGGTGGGTGTTAATATGGAATAAAATTAGAGTAATGTTACACTGACCAAATTTTGGAATTAAATTTGGAGCTCAAATGACATGACAGTTGATTATTTGAAATTTTTATTAGGACCCAAATGACATCACACCAATAAAAGAAGTTCAAGTCAACTGCCATGTCACTTGAGTTCTAAATTTGGTCCCAAAATTTGGTCAGTCTATAATTACCAATAAAATTAACTACGAGAAGCATTGTACAAGCGTTTCACAGGTTGGAAAATTTCGAATCAAGGTTGATTTTGAGTACATCTGCAAACATGTAAGAGACCTCAAGATGATAGATTCTAGCAATGATTACATGGGCATTCAACCCGATAACTTATGGATGGATTGTGCAAGTTGATGGGTAATGGGTAAAAATTACCACTCCTTGTTATAGCCATGATTTTTCTTTTTCTTTTCAATTGGTATCATTACATAAACATTTAAGCCTGTTGTCTTTGTCCTGTTTTAATTGAATCCTATGACCCCATGACCTTCGATTTGGGAGTATCGTGGGTGATATTTTTTCTTCGCGAACCTTAACCGGTTTGAGGGAGTTTTATTGAATAAATAAAAAACTAAAATCTAAAATAGGAGGGAAGTAATGAACATTACCCCCAAAGAACTAATATAATTCCAAATAGAATAAATAAGGTAGTCAACTAAAAGTTTGACATGAACCTAACTAAATATGACACTGATCTGGTTGTAATCAACTAAACATCGGTTGTATATGACAAAAATTCAATATGATATTGTTTGGATATAAAATAAATAAACCTTACGAATGTTTAATGTATCGACATCTGATAATTTGGATGCAATAACAAAATGTCACGCGGTAGAATCTGAAAAAAAAAGCGAGAGATAATTAACCATAATCATGCTTGAAAAGAGAAATAACTAACTAAAAGTTGTATTCAGTAATCATCGATGGAAGTAAAATCGTCGAGAACAGTGGCTATAAAAAGTGATGTAGTAGAGAAGATAAATGATACATTCAAACCCCCACAATACCCACAATCTAGNGGAGGTTGTTATTGTAGCAATCGAGGCTGTTAATCTAGTTTTTTCTGTAACTAAAGTTCGATTGAATTAATAAATGAGTCTTGTATTACTAGTCACTTGTACTATGTGTTTGTCCATTTGAACCTCTCACAAACAATCGCTTGAAAATTGTCTGTTGATTGAGTTTTTGCCATCGATAACAACAGATTTTGGAGCATTAGATATGAACCCAAATATAAGGATCATAAATGAATCAAAAATGAGTAAAACAAATTTTACAGAACGCCATTTACAGGGACAAAACTGAATGTTTAGGTTAAGAAGGCCAAATATTGGTATAGTCAAGAGTTTAGGTTAAGAAGGCCAAATATTGGTATAGTCAAGAGTTGTATTCAATCAGATCATTGGAGTTTTTATTAATCCTAGATTTTTAGGGGTATAGAATGCATTGAAATAAACTTTTGCACGAAAAATTAGAGTATTATATATTGTCGTTAAAGTTAGAAAATTCAATTAAAATTTATCTAATTATATGTGAAAAAATTATAGAGAGAGAGAGACAGCTATGGAAATCCACCAAAAATTACTCAAAAAATCAATAATAATAATAGCTCAATTTATTTTCAATTTCACCAAATAACCTAATCATGTTAGCTCAATTTTACAAAATAATTGTACCATTTTATAAAAAATAAAATATATGCATTTATCTCAGATGAGTAGGAGAAAATAAATTTATGAGCCTTTTTAAGTACAAAAGGATATATTAGCCTTTTTAATTTTTTATAAAGGATTAATAATAA
Organism: Ilex paraguariensis; assembly: GCA_963454935.2. NCBI lineage: Eukaryota > Viridiplantae > Streptophyta > Magnoliopsida > Aquifoliales > Aquifoliaceae > Ilex > Ilex paraguariensis. The sequence continues at coordinate 38,042 of CAUOFW020002114.1, read as the reverse complement.
ATCTAAAAAAATTTATTCTAAGGTACTTCTAATTTTTTTTT
>CAUOFW020002114.1:9888-26982 GCA_963454935.2 Ilex paraguariensis | reverse complement strand
CTTATATATTTTCATTCTTAAGACGTTTGAACATACTAGACTTAGCCTAGTTAGTCATTTTTAATTTTTTAAAGACTTTTCCAATCAAGGGGTCAAGGAATGAATTGATTTCTGTAACCCCTTTTTGGGAATTGTGGCCCTCTCAAGCTTCTCTCTAGATTTTATTCCTATGTGAGAAAAATAATATTATTTCTCTTGATAGTTGATTATATTTAAAAAAATGATGATCTAGGATACAAGACAAGATTAGATGTACATAGTTTTACCATGGTAAACGAAGAAATTGTTTTCAACACTTAAACCCTTAATGTCTATGAAACACTAGAGTAATCTTATCGCTGCGCCAAGACTCACGCCTAATTTATTTTTTTTGTATAGTGATATACAAATATACATGCAGGAATAATTATATGCTTAAAATCATGAGAGGGAAATTTCCATGAAGCTGACATTCCTTAATGTATTTGCCAATCTCACAATGGTCAAGCCACCAAAACTACAGTGTTCCAAGTTCCACCTGCTTGAAGTCTTCCAAGTTCCACCTTCTTCATGTCTTTCCAAGTTCCACCTATCAAGTTCAAGTCTTCCAAGTTCCACTATCAAGTTCATTTTTTTTATACACATATATATATACCTTTGTGCTTGCCATGCCCTCTCCCTCAGATCATATAGCAAAATGTCATACAAAGTTGCTTCTTCCCCTGCTTCCATGATCATAAGCTACTTCTTCATGATTTGTCTCATCATCGTCGCAACTGGAGTTTTAGCCTCTGATGAACCTGGCGGTAAAGCTCTCTCTCTCTCTCTCTCGTTAATATTCAGTCGGTGATAGCACATTACCATCGCCAACTAAAAATGAAATACCAAGTAATGAACCCAACTAGACAAATGTGACAATTGTTGGATATAGTAGTTATTGTAGTAGTGGGCTTTAGCTTTACTTTGACGTACTTGGTCATATATTATTGATTGTCGATGATATCATGTGTTAGACGTGGTATCACTATTAAAATAAATATTCTCTCCCACATGTATCTCTCACGCAGACACACACTTGATGTTCATGGTTTTTGCAGATTCTAATATGATGGGAGTACATGGAAATCCCTCACCAATGTCCCATTCTTCAATTGGCCAAAGTTCTCCTGAGTCTGCAGATGCAAACAGTATCAGTGATAAACACATTTCGTGCAAAACTTTCAGTCGTGGTTGCGCTAACCGCTATCGGCTTCCCCGCCTTCTGACTTAATTTTAGGATGTAATTTGAGAATTTAATATATTTTAATTATTAGATGAGCGCTGGCTGGTTGGTGGGTGTTAATATGGAATAAAATTAACTACGAGAAGCATTGTACACGCGTTTCACAGGTTGGAAAATTTCTAGTCAGGGTTGATTTTCAGTACATCTGCAAACATGTAAGAGACCTCAAGATGATAGATTCTAGCAATGATTACATGGGCATTCAACCCGATAACTTATGGATGGATTGTGCAAGTTGATGGGTAATGGGCAAAAATTACCACTCCTTGTTAAAGCCATGATTTTTCTTTTTGTTTTCAATTGGTATCATTACATAAACATGTAAGCCTGTTGTCTTTGCCCTGTTTTAATTGAATCCAATGACCTCATGACCTTCGATTTGGGAGTTTCGTGGGTGATATTTTTTCTTGGCGAACCTCAACCGGTGTGTGGGAGTTTTATTGAATAAATAAAAAATTACAATCTAAAATAGGAGGGAAGTAATGAACATTATCCCCATAGAACTAATATAATTTCAAATAGAATAAATAAGGTAGTCATCTAAAAGTTTGACATGAACCTAACTAAATATGACACTCATCTAGTTGAAATCAACTAAACATCGTTTGTATATGACAACAATTCAATATGATATTGTTTGGATATAAAATAAATAAATCTTACGAATGTTCAATATATCGACATTGATAATTTGGATGCAATAACAAAATGTTACATGGTATTCATTTATTTACATCTATTTCATAATTTCTCACATTTAGAATAGATTTTTTTACTCTCAATCAAGTGAAGATAAATAATGTTTAGTGATGTCAACTCCTCAACATGTATTTAAAAAATTATTCCGAGTCTGGTGGTTCTCTCTCTCTACATCTAGTCTCTTCACTAATTGAATGGTAGCAATGAGCACTTACAATGTCTCAATTTTAGCACAGCTGTTTCCCTCAGGTACCCCTGATTGCTTTTAGATTATGTCAGCATGGTTGGGCTGTTTATTATTCAAGTGGTTGCAAATGAGCACTAACAATGTCTCTCCAAAAAAAGTGACTGTCAGGCACAAATTTTGTTGTTTTTGTAAACATCCCCAAACATAAACTAAAAACCAGTCTTACTAATCACTTCTACCTTTCATTGGAGTAATGTTATTTGGGACTTAAACCTAATGGTATGAAAACAAGCACATAGACCAATAATATTCTTATAATTGCTACTTTTGGATTTGTTTATTGGGATCATGTCGCTTGACACTTCAGTAAGTCAGCAAATTTAATCAGATCTTTGGGTCCCGAGCACATTACTCCGTTTAGAGTGATATGTCACATGGCTTATGTCCCGATAGGGAAAATATGAAAATTAGCTATATATCTTCAGTAAAAGAATGAGCAAAATATTACATATTTTCATTCTTTAGTATTTAGATGTATGAACATTGCTAGACTTATATTTCGTTTGGTGTGATAGAAAAATACAATGATAGAAAGTTAGAAGGATGAAAAGTTTGAGGAATAGATAAAACATTATATCAGGTAAGAAAGAAAAATTAGAAAGATGAAAAAGTGGATGTATGAGGTTTCTTTTCAATTCACCAAAATCAATTCCTCTAAAATTGTGATGAAAAGTTAATTATATGCATTGAAATATATGTTATTTGTCTATATATCTTTTGATACATATATGTTGTATTTATCAATTACATATTATGTATACATTAATTTCATATACAGTTATAATAGTAAAATATGTACTGTTTTTTTAAAATAAAAAATAAAAAAATATTTTTTCATTTTACCAAACATAAAAAAAATTAATCACTTCTACTTTCCACCCCTTCTTACCAAACACAAAAGAGCGTGACAAGGATTCTTCATTTGAAGGATAAAGAGTGTATTACTCTTACTTTCTATTTTTCTATTTTTCTATTCACCCTACCAAATGAATCATTAGATTAGTTTGTTGATTCCAAATTTTTGAAGATTTTTCCAATTAGGAGCAAGGAAATAAGTCCGTTTTCGGAATTGTGCCCCCTCTCAAATTTCTCGTCACACTTCTCCAATTTTTTTTTTTATGGCTATATTATCATTTGTCTTAATAGTTTACAATATTTGTAAGAAACTAAAAAAAACTGACCCAGTGTCCAATATACATAGTCTAATCGATGCAAACAGAGACATTGTTTCCAAAATTCAAACCCTTGTTGCTCGACTTACAACGAAATAATCTTACCACTGCCCAAGTATCTAAATCAATAAGAGAAAATTTAATAGATAAATATTAGTAAATTTTTGTTCATTGACCCTTGAAAAACAGATAACCCTAACTTGACTAGCTTGACCCAACGCCAATGTCTGTATCCTCGTTGCTTTGCTTCCAGCCTCTCACTTTTCTCCATTATTATAGACTTACCATTTGCATTAGTCCATACTGACTTATATTAAGTTATGAGGGTTAAAAATTATATAGATAGCCACGAAAACATCGACCTATATAAATTTGACTAAGGTTAATTCGTGTTTGAAGGCACAGTGCAACGTAAACCAATCGATTAATTTGGAGAAATGAGGTGAAAATTCCACAGAGAGAGTGAAGAGCGAGGAGAAGAAGGTAAAATTTAATGTAAATAGTTTTGAGAGGGATGTTGGTGGCCTTTGGATGAGTTTATTTGAAACTATCGGATGAATTTATTGAAGTATGTCCAATTTTATATTATAGATATTTAAAGTTTTCATTTCTTCACATTTAGCCAATTTTCAAGCAGTTAATCCAAAATGAGGATTAAGGTTTTTTTGCGTAAGCAAGGTTGGCAATGGGAAAAATAGGGTCCCAGAAAAATATCAACCAACGCAATTTTTTTTTTCCTAGAAAAATAGTGGGCCAAACTATAAAAGGAATAGAATAAAATTCCTCTACAGTTAGGCAGAAAGATTGCATGATGGTGGATATTGAATAATCACTGTTATATATGTTTAGTTACTTTAAAAAAAAAAAACTACTTGCAATGATAGCTGTTGATAGTTCAAGATAAATGTTTACATAAATTGAACATGCTGGATAGAGATGACATTAGACTGAGGTAAGGGTAGGGCAAATAGTTTCCACCCTCGTACCTGCTTAAAAAATTTTCGTCCACCTCCGGTCCATCCCTGTTAACAGGGGAAGTTTTAATCCCCGTCCTTTTCCTGAGGATAAATTCTAATCTCTGTTCCCATCCTAGCCCTGATCCGTTCACCACACTAGACAAATTATTTTGTAAGAAATATTTTTCTTAATAATATGACCAATTAAGTTCGTTTTATAGATAAAAAAGAGAGATTCATTTCTTTGTTAATAATCAAAAAGAGATTCATTTTAAAGTCACTGATTAATGACATGATTTAAAATTCATTAGTTGAATATGTTATAAGCATCACAATAGTCATTAAGCTGTCATACTCAAGTTAATTGACTCAAGAAATTACTCTTTTACTTTTGTAAAGGGAAGCTGGTATACGAATGTGTAAAAGGTTATAATTTTCTTCCTTAAAAATTATATATATATATATATATATTTAAAAATCCAGCAGGTGTAGCGTGGCAGGGTAGGGGCGATAAGTGTCGGTTCATCCCCTATTCCATCCCCGTACCGGTTCATACGATTATCCCTGTATACGTTCACCATCAAATACGTATGATCCATTCTCGGTCTAAACAGGGCGGGTTTGGACAAATCTCTACTTTTCCCCAGTCCACTATCATCCCTAATGCTAGACACCCATATCCAATTGGCTTGGATTCTCTATTGGATAAATATCATAATTAATCTTTAAACTTTATCACTTATTTTAAAATAGTCCATGAATCTTTTATTGTCTCAATTTAGGTTGAGTTTCGTAACGTTTTTGTTTTTCATAAAATAGAAAACATAAACGGTTTTTATTTTTTTTGGCGGTATAAAGTTGGAACAAAAAATTTATTTGGTTGTATTTTTTTTTCATAAATTATTAAAACTAAAACAGAAAACATTTTTGGTGACCACTTAAATTTTCGTCATAACTAGTAGTTTTGTATTAATTCCCTACAAAAAAAACACATCAAAATTCTTTATCCCAATATATCCATTAAACATACTAATACATCTTATCTATATAATAAGGGATGTAACTTAATTTGTCTTGAGCTTTTCACGGCTCAAATCGTTTATAGACTTTTGATCCAACAATCCTAATTACTACCTAATTTTTTGTCCACTATTGGACTAAGAGTTTCACCTCATGTATAACTCCAGACTTCCATCTGCCACACATCTCTATCTCTCATGCTCTCGCGTATACGTATCCTTCTTTCTCTTTCTCTCAAGCTCATATACACACATATCTCTCTCCCTCTCTCTCTCACCCTCATGTACACAGCTCTCTCTCTCTCTCTCTCTCTTTCACATATACCAATTATGGGCTACGACTAGTATCTTAGGAATATCAGTTCCATTCCTTTGTGTTCAACCACCGCCAAAGATAAAGATAACGTGTAAATTTGAAGCTTGGATTCATTAGTTTGACATTAGATTATGTTTCTCATGTTTCCTTGGCAAAAGAAGAAAGAATTATCTCCTATTGGCCTGCAAAATTGGGCAGCTTGGTATAAGCAAAAAGTTTAGCGATCAACAAGGTAAAATTATTCAGCTCTTTTTTTCTTCTTCTTCTTCTCGCATTTGGGTTATTAATGTTGAAGTTCTTTTGTGAGTCACTTGATGTAAGTTTGGGTGTATGATAGCAGGAATTGAGTTCACATTTGGTTCACTTGCAGTTCACTTTTTTTTAGTTTTGGTGTCTGAACTATTTTGTATTAGGCTACCTGTATGTCTTGAGTCTAAATAACTTTTATTTTAATTTTATGATTTATAGAATTTCACTAGATAGGATATACAAGAAAAAATTATAGAATTTTTTTTTTTGGGATCATGATTTTTATGCTTTTAGAGTTTTAGATACTAATTATGGGTGATATAATATTTTCTTTGTCGCTGATGTTTTTTCTTTAGGCATTCAATTTTGTCAAACATCCTGGTGGCCATTCATTTTGACTAGCAGTGTTGTATTTACATTTCAATTTATGGGTAGAGCATAAAGAAATCGAGATGTTTAAGTATTTTCTAAGGCTATGCTTTAGATGGTATGATGTAAAATAAAAAATAATATAGATGGGATTAATCTATTATTTCTCTGCCTTTTTTACACTGAAGTAGGAAGAGGGCATTTGCTTAATAAGCTCTATACAACTGATATACACTTCTTATTTGTTATTAAACCTAATTTCCCCCCCCCCCCATATTTGCTTCATGATTTATCTGTTTTAAAATAACTATATAATGGGTATCCTCCTTGCAGATTCATTTGTGAGTTTTATGATTTTTTTTCTATTTTTTTTCTTAAAATCATAAAAATTAANGGGCATTTGCTTAATAAGCTCTATACAACTGATATACACTTCTTATTTGTTATTGTTTTTGTGGATTGAGATGTACATTTTGTTTCATCCAATCCCAACTCATTGATCAATTTTTTTGCTTTAAACCTAATCCCCCCCCCCCATATTTTCTTCATGATTTATCTATTTTAAAATAACTATATAATGGGTATCCTCCTTGCAGATTCATTTGTGAGTTTTATGATTTTTTTTTCCATTTTTTTTCTAAAAATCATAAAAATTATTTGTCATGAGTGGGGACAGAAATCAAAATTTATCCGTAGGGCAGGGATTAAAATTTCATGTATGCGTAGATACTTCCTTATTATTTGTGGTGCGATTTTGCATCAAAAGATGCTCAATGTAATGCTTTATACATTGTTTGTTTACCTATCCCTTATCATTTTTAACCAATGTTTTTGGATGATGTACTTCCTAGGATCCAATGAGAGGTGGTAAAGATGAGATGTTTGAAGTTTTGGTTTCTATAATTCATGCTGGAGTCTCGGAAGCACTTGCAAAAGATTCGGTGGCAGCTCCAAGAAAACGAATGGTACCTGAATTTATGTTAAAGTTGGCTCGCAGTGTTAGCCCATTCTAGTAAATCTTTAGACCAGTTTAGTCTCAATCCTTATCAAAGAAGTTTGATTTATTTCCTTGGATTTGGTTGAGGAAAGAAGGACAATGAAAATATTTGTACCAAAATTCCCCTGTAATGCAAAATTCATTCTTACTGATCTTCACTTCTCATTTTTTTTTTTTTTGAGAATCAACTGTAAATTTTAATTATTGAGGAATATCAGAAAATGAGAGGCATAATAAAGTCTGGTGCGTGCTCCAACTATACAACGCTTTTATCTAATTGTAAAACAAAATGAACTAATTCGTGAGCTACTTTATTTCCATTGCGGCAAACCTTGGACATTTCAAAATGACGAAAGCTACTCGTTGTGCTGTTAATGTCCTGCAAGATGGTGCCAAGAGGATCAAGATCCACCACACATCACCTAGTAGATCGCATCAATTCTAAAGGATCCCCTTCCAATATAACTTCTAACAATTCTAGTTGCTTTGCAAATTGGACTGCTATCCTCGTTGCACTCGTTTCTGCTTGATGAACATCACAGCTCATTGCCATCCTTTTAGACAAAGGCCCTACAAAGTAACGGCGATCNTCTAAAGGATCCCCTTCCAATATAACTTCTAACAATTCTAGTTGCTTTGCAAATTGGGCTGCTATCCTCGTTGCACTCGTTTCTGCTTGACGAACATCACAAGTCATTGCCATCCTTTTAGACAAAGGCCCTACAAAGTAACGCCGATCATCTCTTATAACTACCCCACGCCTAAGACATTTAGGTCTTTGAACACAGAGGCATTGAAATTCACCTTGAAGGTACCTGCCCTCGGAGGACACCAACCATTATTAGGATTTGGCATTGGAACAAGACTGGGTTGAGTTACTACCTCCATATACTGCCTGTGATTTTGCACTGCCTTCGTCTNGTAACGCCGATAATCTCTTATAACTACCCCACGCCTAAGACATTTAGGTCTTTGAACACAGAGGCATTGAAATTCACCTTGAAGGTACCTCCATATACTGCCTGTGATTTTGCACTGCCTTCGTCTGCACTTCAACAGGATCTTGAACCATGTTTTCAAAAATAAAAGTATTTCTATTTCTCCACACAAATTAACCAGCATTGAATAAGGAACATTGAGAAATCATTTGGTATAAGGGTCTGATGGACATCACGCAACCACTGCCCAGGCTCAGAAGATGAAAACTGAATAACTATCTTAAACGAGCTGAGACGCCACACAGCTTTGGCCCAAGAGCAGTCCCTTAGGTAGTGAATCAATGACTCCTCACCTTTCTGACACACCCCACAATTCCCATTCCCTAAGACTTTCCTTCGCCGTAGATTTTCTGCTGTTGGTAGCGCATTGAAACACACCCACCAAGCAAAGATCTTAACTTTATTTGGTATTTTTTGATTCCAATCAAGATGTCCAGCATTGGAAGAAGCNGTAGATTTTCTGCTGTTGGTAGCGCATTGGAACACACCCACCAAGCAAAGATCTTAACTTTATTTGGTATTTTTTGATTCCAATCAAGATGTCCAGCACTGGAAGAAGGAGACGAGTTTCTTGGGGCCGCTTGCACTAAGTTGTGGTCCATGATAATATGATATGCACTACGTACAGAGAACCTCTCATTTGAGTCATAAAGCCAAATCAATCAATCCTCCATAGAATTTTTGCTGAGTGGAATACTTTTAATCACCAGCGCCTCATGAGGCAAAAATATTTCATCCACCAACTGCCCATTCCAACTCCATGTTTGCTCATTAATAAGATCTCCTACCTTTGCCAAAGAGTGTAGAACCCTTCTAGGGGAAACTGGCTTGAAGCTTACAGGGGTGGGTATCCACCTATCCATCCAGATATTGACTCTGGATTCGTCACCTACTCGCCATCTTGAACCAGCTATCACCATTTTTCTTGCTCCTAAAATACTTCTCCAAGTATAAGAGGGTCTATAGCCAACCTTAGCTTCCATAAAAGACATCAAAGGGAAATACCTTGCTTTAAACACTTGGTGAATAAGTGAATTAGCCTCAATATTCAACCTCCAAGCCTGTGTCGCTAGCAGCGCCTTGAGATCTCTGAAATCCACACCACCCCTCTCCTTCCTTGTACTCATCCTACTCCAGCTAACCCAATGGATTTTCCTCTCCCCCTTGTTTTTGTCCCCACCAAAACCTGGCCGATAGAGCTTCTAAATCCTCACGAAAATTATCCGGAAGTTAGAAACACCCCATAGCATATGTGGAAATAGATTGCACCACCGCCTTAATTAATACCTCCTTCCCCACTCTAGATAAGAGTTGTTCACTCCAACCTTGCATTTTATTCCACACCCTTTCTTTTAAATTGCTAAATACCTCTTTTTTAGATCTACCCACCACAATAGGTAGCCCCAAGTATTTCTCATGTTGGTGAACACGTTCCATCCCCAAGGTTTGCTGGACTAGACTTGTCTACGACTCCAATGTGTTACTGCTAAAGACCATTGCAGACTTTTCCTCGTTGATTTTTTGCCCTGAAGTAGCTTCTTAGGTTCCAAGAATTGACTTGACAGCTCCAACCTCCTCATGTGATGCATTAAAGAATAATAGGCTGTCATTGGCAAACAAAAGGTGGGATATACGTGGACCGCCCCTCCCCACCGAGCCCCCTGTTATCAGGCCATTCATCTCTGCATTGCGTAGAATTGCTATTAAACCTTCTGCACAAATAAGAAACAAATAAGGTGACAAGGGATATCCTTGACGAAGACCCCTTTCAGGATGAAAAAGCCCATTTGCCCATTATTCAGCATGATGGAATACGAGATGGTTGTAACACATTGCATAACCAAAGTAACCCATCTAGGATCAAAACCCAAAGTAAGCATCATTTCTTCCAAGAACACCCATTCCACCATATCATAAGCTTTACTCATATCCAACTTTAGAGACACATGTCCTATTTTACCCCAATTTTTACACTTTAGGAAGTAATTGATTTCAAATGCAACCAAAACATTGTCGACGAGCAACCGCCCAGGAAGAAAAACACTTTGAAAATCAGAAATGACCGAAGGAAGAATATGCTTTAAACGATTAGGTAAAACTTTTGAAATAATTTTATAAATAACATTACACAAACTAATTGGACGAAACTCATGTAAAGACTCCGCATTTTCGCATTTAGGAATAAGGACAATATTAGTATGGTTGAAACTAACTAGAAATTGATCACCATTGAGAAAACTCAAGACACAATTAGCAACATCCACCCCAACAATATGCCAATACTTTTGGAAAAAAAAGTGGGGGCATACCATCAGGTCCGGGGGATTTAGTAGGAAACATCTGAGATAATGCAGTAGTTACCTCATCAAGTCAAAAAGTCTGCAGGAGCCTTGAATTCATTCCCTCCTCCACCTTGCAGTCCACAGCCTCTAGCACATAGGTTTGTGGTCTACTGGAAGTAAACATATTCTAAAAATAGCCTACCGCAACTTGTCCCATTTCATCCAAATTCTCACACCAGCCCCCTTCATTGTTTCTGAGCTTGATAATTGTGTTCCTTCTTTGCCGTTGGGATGCCCTGGCATGGAAAAAATATGTATTCTTATCCCCTTCCTTCAGCCATTGAATTTTCGATCGTTGACGCCAATAAGTCTCTTCCATATCCAACAAAGAATTCAACCCCATAACCACAACTTGAACATGTTGCCTTGAACTCTTTGTTATGCCACTTTCTTTTTTACTTGCCAATTTACCTTTCAACTTTTCTATCTTAACTGGAATGTGCCCAATATGCACCTGTTTCCACTTAAGTAGCTCCACTCTACATCTTTGTATTTTCCTTGTGAACCCCTGAAAGATGTCCACAACAATTCCAAGCCTCCTCAATAGTCTTCTCACATCCCTCTCTCTTCACCCAAGTTGCTTCGAAATGGAACAATCTTTTTCTAAGACGCCTCCCTTGAGTTGGCAGCCCCATATTACTATCAAGTAATATTTTATAATGATCTGATTCCTTCGAGAATTTGTGAGAAACTCTTGAATTAGGAAATCTCGTCATCCATGCCTGATTTGCACACACTCTGTCATGTTTTTCCTACACAATATATGGCTCCTTCCGATTGTTATACCAAGTAAAGGGGAAACCTGTATATCCCAAATCCACCATTGCACAACTATCCAATGCTTGATGGAAATCTCGCATTTGCCCATTCCACCCTTCTTCCTCTCCCTTTCATCTCATCTTGTGAAACTATTTCATTGAAATCCCCACAACGACAAGTCATTTCGATTTCCCAGATGAACCAACAATGCCCAAGTATCACTACGCTTCGATGTCTCAAGTTCCCCGTAAATTTTAGAAAACCTCCACGATCCCTATTCACTCCTCTCATTAATCACAACATCGATGTGCCCACGAGAATAAATCTGCAGCACCACATCAATATCTTTCTGCCAAAACAAAGCTAAACCATCTGCATTTCCTTGCGACTCTATAGCCACTCCACACAAGCCAAACATCATTTTCAAAAAATCAATTCTCCTAGCATTACATTTCGTCTCCGAAAGGAAGACTAAATCAGGTTACTCTTTCTTTATGAAATCGAGTAAATATTGAATTGTCCGAGGATGCCCGAGTCCCCGACAGTTCCAACTAAGGATTATATGAGTCTTTTAGGCAAAAGGTTGTTGAAGAGAGAAAATTGGACTTTGTTGTATGTTTTACAGCATTTGAAATTGAAAATACATAGTTGTTAGAAATTATGAGTTCAAGTTTTTGTGAATTTGTGATGAGCTATGAGACAGGGATATTTCATTGAGATCGACGTACCCGTATTAAATACCGAATTGATTCCCCCTCCAAAACCGAACCCATCAATTTCGTAATTCAGTGGGTCTACATGCGACTGAAAAAATGTCATCTCTTCTCAAATGGGCATATTCTATTTGGTTAATTTCTAAAATCTAGCTTGTAACTTTTTGTTAGTTTCACAACTCGAAAGTGATCAGTAATGCACGACTAAGAAAATCAAGAGTACTCAAATTTGTTTTCCATACTCTAGTAAGTATTATCGGTTCAAAAACTTATTCCTTATTTCTCTCAATGAAAATAATTTGAATCCATTTAGGAAATATATCAGCAATTTCAAGTATTTGTCATGAAATTTTGGAATTCAATCACCTATCTCCTTTAAACAATCGAAAAATGCATTTATGCATGAATGCACTAGTGCACAAACTTTCTGTCTATTGGAAACCCAAATAAAATTTACATCACTTTGAAAGACGAGCACTTTCCAAATATTGAGGTCTTTGACATCAGGAATTAATTGCCTAACCATCAAAAATCATGCCTAGCCACTTTTTCTGAAAAGTCTTGATGTAGCAATTTTCTAACTTTGAAAAGAAGAAACACAAGGGCATGTTTGATTTGCATCTCAAAAAACAGTATACAAAAATCCTTTTTAGGCAGAGTTTTAAGAAAAAGTTTTTAAAAATTTTTAGATTACAAAACCTGTTTGGTTATATATTTTTTAAAATAGTTTTAAAAAATAAAAATTATGACATCTGTTTGGACAATAATCCACAATTCCTACCTCTCTTTCTTTTCCCTCTTTCTGTCTCCACAAAACACACTCACACACGTACACACACACACACACACACAAAGATGCATACACACACAGATCTATGTAGATTTGAAGCTTCTATGCGGACGACGAGCTGGAGATGGAGAAGATGACCTAGAGTTGGAGCTGGAGCTGTAGATCTGATGCTTCTGTGTAGACGAACTGGAGTTGGAGAAGACAACGACGGTGTGTTTGTTCATTCTATGCAGACGACGAGTGAAAAAGACGAGCTGGAGAGTCAAGGAAAGAGGAAGGAAAAAAAAAAGGAAGCCTATTGCTACTAAGGGGACTCGAAGGGCAGACCTCATTAAAAGGTTTTGTGACCTCCGTGTTTTCACAATTTTCAACCCCAAACTCAGAAAACAAGCTAGCCTTGTTTTCTATTTCTTTGATCAAAATCTCATTTTTTTTCCCAAAAATTTGAGAACAAAAATGCTAAGCAAATAAGTTTTAGGTGTTTTTAAAATTTTGAGAACAAAAAACTGTTTTGCAAAACATACCAAACACGTCCTTAAGTCTTCCAAGTCTCCCCATATAAGAAGTGAGATTCTTTCCAATACATTTTTTTTTCAATTCCCTTCTTGACATATCATCTATCATACATTCAAGTAGGACCAATTGTATACAAGTGGGTCCTCACTTATTAATAATAGAAAATACGCCAAAAAATAAATTGAAAAGAAAGTGTATAAAATAGTATCTTTTTTTTTTTTGGATGTTAAGAGAATAATTTTTTTTTAGTTAAATCCACTCAGTATGGGTGGGAGGTTTGGTAGAATCTCTATCTGTATATATGACTAAAAGAAAAAAAGTACAAAGGAGGAGAACATAGAGTCAAGCCTCCAGAAGTACAAAGTGGGAGGATCAAAGCAAAAGTAAGGTGGTGACTCACCACCAAAACATTAAAAATAAATAAACAGAAAAGAAAAGTGGGGACTCCCCATATAACAAAATAACTAAAAACACAAATAAAAATAAAAAAACTCACTGACGAACATGAGGAGTCTGTCGAGCGTCCAAGGAGAGGATGCCAGCAATCTCAGAAGGAACAGATGACGAATCAAAAAATTGTTGATTGAGCTGCTGAGAGCAAGCCCAATTAGCCATGAAGTCAACAACCTAATTTGCCTCCCGCAGGATATGGCAAATGCGAGCCGAGAGAGAAGCACACAAAAGCCGAATTCGAGCAAGTAGATAAGCACAAACCCAACACCCACTACCCTAAGAAGAAACCCAAGAAACCACTGTAGCTAAATCTGACTCCACTACCAACTCTGAAGCTCCCAAATCTGCGGCCAACTCCAACCCAGCAGAAACAGTCTGCAACTCCGCATACAGAATAGGCTGATGCCCCACAAACAAGCCAAAAGCCTTGAGAACCCAACCCTGGTGGTCCCGAATAACACCCCCTACAGCAGACAGCCCCAGATTACCTTTAGAACAACTGTCAACACTGATTTTCAGGTAACCAATTATAAGACGAGTCCAAGAAACCAAGCGAAGAGGCCGAGGGCGAGGAACCACGACCTTAAGAGAACCCACAAACTCAACCAACTCATCCCGACGCAACTGACTCGGAGCAAACCCAAAAGCAAGTCCAATCAACTGCATATTCGGTCATAACCCTCTGAACCATAACGGGCACCTGAAACGCCCGGCCATCGAACCTATAAGCATCATGTGCCTTCCATAGGTGCCACAGCAATGAAGCACAATAGTAGTACCCGCACATGACCTATAGAAGGAGTACAACGCCGCCAACGAAGCATCAAAGCATAAGGAGACTGAAACGGCCAACATTTGATAAAAGTGACCCCAAACTTGAACTGCAAGGGAACAATCCAAAAAAAGATGCCTAATAGTCTCAACAACCCCACTATACACACACCGGGGTACTACATGGAAACCCTGTCTCTTTAAGCCATCATATGTTGCCAGGAAACCATGAAACAACCGCCACATAAAGAAGGAGACCTGAGTCGGAATATGCCTCTGCCAAATACAAGAAAACCCAGCCCGAACTGGAGCCACACCCCGAATATCAGCCCAAGTAGTCCTTAAGGAAAACTTCACATCCAAAGACAAACTACACCTCATCTAATGAACCCCCTGATCCGAAATTGGAATGTGCACAATCTGCTCAGCAACTGAAGAAGGTAAAACCACCAACAATCGACCTCTGTCCCACTGTCGACCCACCCAATAAACAGAAACAGGAACCCTAGAAGTCGCCCTTGGACACACTAAAGCTAACGGGTAGTCCCCCAACCAACAATCATACCAGAAATTGACCTCACTGGATCGTACTAACCATCTGATCCTCGGCTCAGCCATAGATCGAATCCCACACAATCGCCTCCAAAGAGGTTAAGTTCGATCACAAAACTCAATCAGCCCAAGATGGGTGAACATACAGTACTTGACCCTTATAAAAGTGAACTAAAGTGACTATTGAGCACGAAAATTCCACCAGAGCTTCACCTCACAAGACTTGGCTAAGTCAGAAAAAAGAACGCACCCCTAATCTGCCCTCTTCTACTGGGTAACATACCTCAGTCTAGTGACACCAATGAATCCTCCGATGAGTAGCTGCGTCACCCCACAAGAAACAAGTAAACATCCTCTCTAACTGGTGAAAAACATCCGCAGAAGGCCTCAACACGTGAAACAAGTGAATACACATCGACGCAAGCACATGATGAATCAAAGTGAGCTTACCTCCAAAGGAAAACAAGCAATTCGCCCATCCAAAAATCTGCTCCCGCACCTTCTGAATCATCTCATCAAAGTACGAGATCCAGAGATGACCCAAGGAGATAGGGCACCCCAGATAAATAAACGGAAGGTCACGCCTCTGAAAATCAGCGGTCTACAGTGCAATCACCTCTCTAGAATGCGAGGCACACGAATTGTTATAGAAACTACTCTTGGCCTGACTAATTAACTGACCAAAGACAGCCTCAAAGTGATGAAGGAAATCCATAACTCGCTGCAAGCTCGACCGGCACCTATTAGCAAAAATAATAATGTCATCAGCAAAAGCCAAATGTGAAACCGAAACCCCAGCTCCAGTACTATAAGCCAACCCCATAAATCGAGCATACAAAGAGTCCAAGTCTCGAGAGAGATACTCTGCAGCAATGATGAACAAACAAGGAGAAAGGGGGTCACCTTGCCGCTGCCCCCCTACAACTGAAAAAAGTCCTGACTGACCCCATTCACCATCATAGAAGAGTATCTGAATCTATACAAAATTTTCTAATTCTTCCTCATTTGTAAAAGTAAGTGAAACACACATTTTGACTTAATATTGTTTTCAAGTCAAGCGAGTAGGTGTCCACACACTTTTAACATTGCTTTTCAAACAAGTGAATGCGTTATTCCATAATCGTGTTATCACTTGTAATGTACTGACTCACAATTAACTTTTACTATATTCAACTTTTATGAGGGAATACACATGTCATGAATTGAGGGTATGAATAGACTCTAATCATATCAAAAGTTAATTTATATTATGGTAAGTAAGAATCAATTTTTAAGATTTTATGACCTAAAATAATTTTTAGGATGGTATATATTGTAGGAAAATATATTTTGATAGGTTCTATACAAGGAGTAATTTCACATTGATGATATTATTTGTTGCATTACTCTATTGACTAAATTTTTTGATTAGGCCACTATTTAGTCCTTCCCAATATATAAAAGAGTAATGTTCTTAGGACCTAAAAAATTAATTTAATTTATTGACATAATGATATGTTAAGTGATGGAGTCTCCTGTTCCTCAAGGGATTTATCTTTAAACTAGCTTGAGTTACGGTGATTGATTTAAAGTTGGAGAAAGTAATCGGCATAAATTTGAAAATCTTATAATAAAAAAAAGTGATAGAATTTCAATAAAAAAGTTCAAGAGTTATAATCTATGTAAAACCTTAGCTCCGTGTTCGTACTTGAAGATAGTGTTGGAGACACATGCGAATGTGAAGAGACCTACATATGCAGATTTGTCAATACGAGTGAAAATTAATTGGTTGACTCTTGGGACGACTCATTAAACATATAAGACTAATCAATTAGTCGTGAAAGATAGAAGAAAGACAGGGCTTGTACCTTTTTTCCATGGGTGAGTTGGTGGGTTGCCCCGGGGGGGGGGGGGGGGGGGGGGGGGGGGGGGGTGG
>CAUOFW020002113.1:0-57007 GCA_963454935.2 Ilex paraguariensis | reverse complement strand
GTTACCCTTTTTATGTAACACTTTTCTATATTACAATGTGAGAGTAATACAAATGAACATTAGTTTAAAATGAGACAATGTAAAGTGTAAAGTGTAACATTGAAATTGTAAAGTATAAAGTGTTTACTTTCTCAATAAATCAATATTAGTATAAGATGAGACATGAATATTCTATTTGTGTAACACTTTAGATAATGTCTCACCTTACCTAATGGAAAGTGTAAAGTATTATTAAAATGAAAGTGTAAAGTGTAACATTGTCAACTAATGTCTCACCTTACACTTTATATTGTATTACAATCAACATTACACACAGGGTTATCCAACAAGGAATAAACATTTTGCATTACTATACACTGTATTATTATCCCACAACAACACTTTATAAATAGAATATATAGTTCCGTGTCTAATCTTCCACTGTTTTTTACTTTGTTGGTAAAATAATATGTTGTTACACTATATTGGTAACGTTGTTACACTTTTATGTGTTACCTTTATACATTACACTTTGTATATTACACTATGATGTTAACACAATCAACAATTTTAGGATTTACACAGTGTAATCACACATAATTACACAAAAAAAAAAAGAATAAACAATCGTGTCACTAAACAACCTGGGTAGTTAACATTCACAGTACAACAATGTTTTAAAATAAAACAAAAGATTTAGTGTAAATTTAACAATATAACAACATAAAAGTGTATCAAAACAAGAGTAACGACAAAAAAGTAGCAATAATTGTGTAACGAAAACACAACACGAAACACCAGTTATGTATTTATTCAAACAAATGTATATATGCATATGTATTCAGTCAACCCAGTTTAGACCTATATTCAATCAATTGAAAAAATAAATTATTAAAAAACTTACAACATCCAACAATTCATTGGTTTTTTATAATATGAACACTCTTATGATATAAAAATTACATAATTTATAGGCTTTTGACAAAAAACAACAAATATTTTCCAAAGAGTCTTTCAATATTCAAACAAACAAAATAGGGTTCCAGTTAGGGATGTCAATGGACCGAAGCAGGGGTGGGGGGTATAGTCTTCATCCCCGTACCCACTTAAAAAATCTTCGTCCATCCCCGGTCTACCTCCACTAACGGGTATAATTTTCATCCTCATCCCTATCTGCGGGTATATTTATAATCTCCGTCCCTGTCCCCACTTCTCCCGTACCTGCCCAAGCCCAAACATAAGCCCAAGCCCAAGCCTAAACCTAAGCCCAAGTTCAAGCCAACATAATCCAAAATTCTAAATAAATCCAACAACATTTTAAATAATCTAACACAACATATGTAGCATAACATATTCGAACATAACACAAACAACAAATATCCAAAATACTACTTAAATTTGATATAATTTAACATTACACAACATAACACAAATAACATAACGGGTGGTAGAATCATCTCAATCAATTCAATCATCTCTTAACACCAACTTCACACCAACTTAATCATCACTTAACACCATCGGTGGTGGTAGAATCTACTTCTTCAACATCATTTTCCTATATCATTAAAAGAAAAAAAAATTAGTTTCTTAAGGCCCGTCGAAGTAGATGAACCTAACAATATCAAGATCATGATATTGAACCTAAAAAAATTAGTTTCTTGATGATGACGATATACTTCATCATCAATATCTAGATCCTTCAATAATGTGTAGCTCTTAAGACCCGTCGAAGTAGATGAACCTAACAAAAAAAAATAATGCATTAGTCATACTTTAACTCCCCCCCCCCAAAAAAAATTATGATGCGCATACAAATAATATTTCATTATCTCGTTCTTCAGCACATAACAACTTTGAGAGCGCATTAAAGCTTCTACTGTTGTTGGAAGAAGTCTGTTATGATGTGGACTAATCATCCTCCCACTTGTACTAAAAGCAGATTCCGAGGCAACGGTAGAAACAGGAATAGCAAAAAGATCTTTAGCAATCATTTGAAGCAAAGGATACTTGGGACCACTTGTCTTCCAAAAAGATAGTATATCAAAATCTGAACTTCTTGGCATCATACCATCTTCTAAGTAACGATCCAACTCAGACCTCCCACGTGCTTTTGTTATTTCTCTTGTTTGTATAAACATTGCTTCAAATTTTTATATTTCTTCCTCGGACAACTTTTAAGATGGTCATGCAAGTGGGTAGTTCCATTCTTAGCACCACCAATAAGCAATTTCTTACATTCATTGCACTCAACCATTAACTTCCCATCAATTGTTTTTCTCTTGAAATGATTCCACACAATTGATCTATGTCTATCTATTTCACCAAGAGTTATTGGAGTTGAGTTGGTAGATTGAATTTCATCAATAGCTATTGGAAGTTGGTTGCTTTCACCTGATATTACAAAAGTTTGAGGAGTTGACATATTATTTCTCACTTCTTTTCCTTCCATTGCTAGTAATCAACTAAATGTAAAAATTAACTAAGCAAAAACCAACCTATAATAAAACAACCACCAACAAACCATACACTAAAAACAATAACCTGATCAAGTAGCATTAATTTGAAAAGGCACAAGAAATGTCATTATCATAAGCAGGTCATGCACAAGAAAAGCTTAATATTTATAGCATTTCACCATTGTTGAAAATCAGTACATGACAATAAGACCTATTATTTTGAAAATCGGCTACTTATATTCATGGCTCAGTACCAAAACAATAAGAAAATCAGCTACTTTGGTCTTTATAGCAATTTATGTCACTATTGCAACCACTATTGGAATTCAATTTTGTTGAAAAAAAAACATATAAAGTAAACTATTCAGTCATAGGATTGCTCCTTATTCCCTCCTCTCGTCTATATCTACCTACCCTATTCAGTCATCATCTTTCCCCAGTATTCGACTCTTTTATAGGAAACCAGAAAACTATCAAAAAAAATGGTCAAAAGACTCACAACCAGTGGCTGTAGTCGAACAAATAAATTGTAGATTTTGGGCATAAAAGAAAAACAGATAATTGCATCAAAGGTTGGGAAAAGAAATCAATAATTGCATCAAAAGGCTGGGAAAAGAAATCCAACCATTGGATAAACACAAAGAAATAGAAGAAATTATCAAGAAAAAGAAAGAACAAACAAGTAACAAGAATTGCGAATGGGGAATGGAACCAGTTTGGGTTCAGAATTTATGGAATCTTCGTGAAAAATTGGAAAAACAATAATTAGGGAATTCTAATGATCAATTAAACTGGTTGAACAAAGAATCGAAAGATTTAGCAATTGAATAATCGAGAAAAAAAACTCGTAACAGGAATTGAGAAAAAGAATAGAACTAGTTTGGGTTCAGATTTTCTGGACATAAAAGAAAAACACCATTCCAAGGTATACTAAAGGAAATAAAAAGGCCTATGAACTACACACAAGGGAAAAGAATAAAAATAGAAAAATTGGAAGAAGACAATATATAGCATTAGTGTATATCCAAGTAAGACAAACTTCTAATAGCACATCAATCATGAAATGTAAAGAGTATGAGAGGAGAGAAAGATAACCTGGGATGCCTGTGTTGTGCCTGGCTTGTGAGTTGTGGCTTCAAAGATGAGACAGCGAGAGAGGCGAGAGTCTCTAAGATTGATCGACTGAGAGAAGCACAGAGAGAGGGGGACGGTGTTGCTGATAGAGAAAGAGGAGTAAGGGTAAGTCTATCCCCGCCTTCATTTTTGCACAGATTTATAATGGTATTCCCGTATACATCTACCGTCCAATACGTATAGTCTATCCCCGATCCAAATGGAGCGGGTTTGGATGAATATCTGTTTTTCTCCGATCCACTGTTATCCTTAGTTCCAGTACATGAATTTAAATAAGAAAAAAAGTGTAATATAACCCATGATGATAATACCCAAAAAATAAACGAAAAAAAAAGTGTAATGTACTGAATTTTTATTGTGTTACCCATTATGATAATACACACACACAAAAAATAAATTTATATATATATACACATTACCTCTGGCAAAGATCAATAAACTCAATGAACACAGTGGAAACAACGACCAACGAACACAGTGGAAACAACGAGTAACGAAAAAACTCTTGAGCTTCAAAAACCCTCTTCAAATATCCAACAAAACCCTCTTCAATCGATGCCAATGTAACCCAAATCCCTTAGTCAATTGATTAACAATGCACATTCAAAACCCTTTTGATCAATACACAGAGAGTCGATTGAAGAGGAAGATGAATTAGTCTCTTTTTGAATGAATATACAGAGAGGCGGTTTCCTTTGATGATGATGAAGATGAATCGGTTTATTTTGGAAGACAATGAGATACAGTTCCATTTTTGAGGAAGATGAATAGATTTTGAATTAATTGTGCCTAAATTTTTGCGGTTATGATATGTGTATTGTTACATTGTTAAGAAAAAAAATTATCAAAATGGGTATTTACGTCTTTGTATCCTACTTTTTTTCAAATCATGTGTATTTTTTACCAAATAAGTCTAATTAGGTGTACCGGCTTCCAAAGAGCCCTTAATTGTACTTTAAATTGGCCCAAAAATTTTGGTTTAAAAGCCCAATCTAATGAAAATTCTTACGAGGCCTAGACTAAAATAAAGGCTCAATTCACATTTTTCTTTTACTTTTTCCAACTGTTAAAAGACTTGAACGTTCTAAAAAATGCAAAAATTAATTTTTCACAATTAAAACCTAAAAGTCTACTCACTCACTCTCTCTCTCTCACAAGTAAAAAAAGTTCATATAACATAATTATGTATTTTTCTCTTGCAACCTAGATTAAATTGAAAAAATACATATTTGTTTGATTAGTAATTAATTTTTTAATATTTTTATTGATAGGATTAATTTAATGCAATTATTCTTTTTTATTGTGAAAGATTGAAATCGTAAATGATTTGAGAGGCGAACAAATCGTCTATTCAAAGCTTATACAATTTTTATTTATCAGGTGATGTTGTGTTTAATTTTTATTGACCTTTATAAGATATTAGATTGTTCTCTCAATATAATTATTTGTTATTTTAAACTATATTTTATTCACAAGAATTTTTATTTTAAAATATGTCAAGTTTTTTCAAAATTAAAAATCATTAAATTCTACTTATGATCAACAATAACACAAGAAAGATTAAATGAATTAGTCATACTATACATTGAAAAAATATATTAGTAAAACTCAAATATAAAAATTTGATTACTAATTTTGCATCACAAAAAATGAAAAAAAAAAAATTAAATAAAATTTTAATCATACAATATAATTTTTTTTGATAAATTTTGATAAGTCTTCATTTATCACTTTCATTTAAGGGCCCAGTTTTCATTGGGCCGACCCTGCAAGAGATCCTTTATAAGTACAAGGGGCCGACGGTTATTGCATGGGCAATCCCTTATCTATGCGGAAAACTCATTAACTAGAAATTGACTACTAGTGGAGGAAGTGCTAGTTGTTGGCACGTTGAAGGAAAACCTGCTGCCCGTTACATGCAAACAAAAAAAAAATCAGATCAAAGAAGTCTTCTGCAATGTTGAAATGGAGTTCACAAATTGTGCATCATATGAGGTGGTCTTGCAGGCCACTAAAGTGGCAGTTTCTGAAATTAAGTTTGTTGGCAATCTAAGCAAAAGACACATGGATTCCACATGCATCTAACTGACCAAAGAAAAATTTTCTATGAATGCCAAACGCTCCGTTTGGTTAGAAAGAAATTGACGATGAAAAATAGAAAATGAAGTTAAAAAAAAAAGAAATGAAAAAAAAATTTAATTTTTTGTATATGTTTGATTAAAATGAAAAATTTGCTAGAAAAATATAAATAATTAGTGCAAAGACTAAATTATCCTTATCATATCAATTTAATTGGGGAAAAGAGTAAGTGAGCAAAACTGAAAAAATAAAGCAACTTTTACGGGAAACAAAAATTTTTTCACGTAATTTGAGGGAAATCAAAGTAGATGTTAATAAGAAAAAATTTGACAGTTGGGGTTCATTTGTTTAGCAGAAAAATGGTAAAAAATGCAAGAAAGAGAAACTTTTTAAAATTTTCATATGTTTGGTTAGTATGAAAAGAAAAATGACAGAAAAAATAATTTTCTTTCATTTTCTCACAAATAATCAATTTTTTTCTTATAAAAAACACAATTAAATGCAAGAAAGTTGTGATCTATAACTAACTTCTCATTTTACCCTTATTTTTCTTAAAATATTTTATTGTTTATTAATTTTAAAAAAAAATTGATATAAATTTAATTAATCATATAATTTGGCCCAAAGACCTTTGTACCGATGATTGTCTTAAAATTAGGTTTCGAGCCACTTTTTAAAAAAAAATTAACTTTCAATTATAATTATATTTTTTTAGACCGATTTAATATAATTAAGGGTAATTTAGAAAATTATAAAAAATTTCTTATAACTTTACTATCTTTTAAACAATAGAATGAAATTTTAAAAAAAATTTTCATTCTAACCAAATAATTTTTCTTTCACTTCACATTCATGTCCTGATATACCAACATAACATGCAAAGTTATTAAACCACTCTAAAATCCCAACACTGAAAAAAAAAAAAAAAAAACTAAGTCCAAGGAATTTATAATCCTTTAATCGAAAATACATGCACCATCATGACTACATGACCTTCAAGTTATACCACTAGCACCAACTTGTGATAGGTGTCGAATTAAAAACAAATAGCGCATTTCTTCATGATATATCAAAAATGCTCTCGCTTTGACCGGATCTGCATTCAAGTACTCAAAAGCGGTCATTCAACTATCAATATCAAGCGCTTCAACATCCATTACAGCTTTGTAAAAGTTTGAATAATTTAGGCAATATTTACTCATTTCGTATGCATCAGCTAGTCTTGCCATGTTATTAGAAACTACATTTATTATTTCAATAACAATCTCTGCATTTTTTGGCTTCTTTGAATGACGCCTCAGAAGCTTTTGCGTTTGCCTTGTGTTGGTGTTTGACTACTATCATTGTCTTGTTGATGTTCAGATCCATTGCCTTCTATATCATCCAAGTCGTCAACTACCATATTCTTTTTGTGATCAAAGGCCGGCGTGTACTCATCGTCACTACCATACATTTGTAAACAGATGTGCAGAGACACAAGGTCAAACTAAGAGTGATTAATATGAGAGAGTTTTATATGAAGATGAAAACTTAGAGGAGTTATCGTGTGCCGAAATAGGGGCAGAGTTGTACACAATATTACAGCTCCCAAGTTTCACGAGAAGCACAATATTTTTGTACAAATTGTGGGAAAACGAATTGCTGCTTTTGCGGGAAAATTTGTTCAGCAAGAAAAATAAAATTTCCAAGAAACTAGGGGCATGTTTGGTTTGTGTTTCAAAAAATAGTATTCAAAAACAGTTTTTGAGAAGAGTTTTAAGAAAATAGTTTTGATATTTTTTGAGATAAAAAACTTGTTTGGTTAAATAATTTCAAAAATAATTTAACTATACAGAAAATAGTAAAACATGTTTTGACAGCCTAAATATATATATATATACTCATATCTGAACATCCAAAATTATTCTCTTTATTTTCAAAATTTTCAAAGAAAATTCTGAAAATAAACTAGTTTTCTGTTTTTTTGACTCAAATCTCATTTTTTTTCCCCAAAATTTATGAGAACAAAAATACTAAACAAACAGGTTTTGAGTGTTTTTGAAATTTTGAGAACAAAAAACTGTTTCCTGATCACAAACCAAACATGACCTAGATTTCCTGCTAAACAAACGCACTAAAATCTGCTTTTTTTTTTTTTTTTTCTTTTGTCCCCATTTTCCACCACTCTCTCGCTAGTCAAACGGAGCCAATTGCTTGAGAAATTGTACTTTCTAACTAATCAAACAAAGGAAAAGTTTGTTTTTTTTTTTCATTTTCATGCACTTTCTGGTGTTTTGGTGCTAACCAAACGAAGCCAAAGAGAAAACGGTGCTGGAGTATATATTGAATGTAACAAAAAAATACCAAGTGGACAAATGAACCCCTATTGGATATTTATTTAATTATTTATATGGAGGAAGGGTGGATATTTATTTATTTACATGGAGAGTTGATTATTAATTTTTATGGGGTCTATTTACTTATTTATTTTGACATTATTGGTAATTATTTACTCCACTACAGGTCGTTCACGGCAATACTCTAGCTGCTGTCACGAAAGCTACCCAGGGACTCCAGACCAAAAATAGAGTCCTTG
The DNA here is from genome assembly GCA_963454935.2 of Ilex paraguariensis. NCBI lineage: Eukaryota > Viridiplantae > Streptophyta > Magnoliopsida > Aquifoliales > Aquifoliaceae > Ilex > Ilex paraguariensis. Next base: position 48,781 of record CAUOFW020002113.1, on the reverse strand, counting down.
ATTGTATCCTCCTCTGTTTCAGAAAATCTGTGGCAGAAAGAACAAAGAAAAAAAAAATCAAGTGGAGTGGAAGAATTAACGACTCTTGATTTCCAACGCCATTTCCCCTCACTCGTCTGTTACAAGGAGTATCTAACATTCTGACTCCTTAAAACTAATTGGAGTTCTTTTTTTTTAATTCCTCTCTTCCCTATTGTTAAGCATTGGTACCAAAAAAATGGCAGCAACTTCTTGGGTCTTTCAAAGACCGATATGAAGTTGCTTTGTCTTTCAAAGAGCACTAAAAAGGACCGAAATGATTATAAGAACTGCATTCATTAGGAGTTTTCAACTCCTTAACTTCGAAACGACTTGAAAATTATAAGAGTGTTGCACTCTTTTACGAAACCGGCAAGTAGCTTCACAAGAGTCTTTGACTCTGTCATCATGGAGTGATTGACTCAATTGTAGGGATACCCAAAACCCACATTCGTTGCAGCTCACAGCGGAAATTGAACTTATTTGGTCGAAGGCCATATTTTGAGCCTTCACTTTGATGGAGTTTCAAACTCCTTATGGTGGATTTTCCACCTTCCAGCCGATAAAGAGTATTGAAGCAAACCAGGAAAATAGGAAAAGAAAAGAAAAATCAACGCAAGAGTCTCGGACTCTTTCATTGGCATGGAGTCTTCGGCTCCTTTAGGTCAGGCCATGGAGTTACAAATTTGTTTTGAGATTCCAACTCCTACAACTATCGACTAGGAGTTCCTAGCTCCACAAATGTCTATAGTCTTGGAGTCTACACAAAATTAACTTGACTTTGTTGCAGCAACATAAATTAACAGAACAAATGGAGTCGAAACCGCTGGTATCAATGTCAATATATAATTGTTGGGCTCTTTTGGATCCTTTTCGATATTGAAATTGTTGGATTTCTTAAATCCCAATTAAAAGAGTTTCTAACTCTGGCAAAAGTGTGCTATCAAGTTATAAAATAAATGAATATCTAATTCCTGCCGACCAAATCGTAAATCAAAGGAGTTTTTAACCATTTAAGTTCTTCACTATTTTTGGAGTTTCAAATTCTTATAAAATAAATAGTACACAAATTAAATTAAAGAGTTTCTAATTCTTTACTAATTTTGGAGTTGAAACCTCCTCAATGACATTTATAAAAAGAGTCTTAGACTCTTAATAAATTTTTGAGTTTCTAGTACATGGAATTTAATCTCATCTTCGGTCATAATTTACGTGAATCTTAGAATTCATACAAATTAAAGTTGTCAAATACGACTTCATTCAAATTAAATGGATCGTTCACCTAGTTCAAATCAAATCAAATTCAATTTCAAATTAAATGAGTCATTCACTCATTTAAAATCCACTCAAATTCAAAAATTATTTTTCATGAACTACGTCAGACTTGATTTTATTTTGGATGCATAGGCAATCCAACATCTACATTAGGCATAGTCGCACCTCTAAATAAATTTCAAAGCCTCAAGAACTATGACTAACTTGATTCACTTTCGAATACATAAAGGGTCTAAGTAAACTAAGCGTAGTCAGAAATCTCAAAATTTCTCTTCTAAACCAAATAGGTCTTACACCCATTTCAAATCAAAGGGGTCGTTTATCCATTTCAAATATGATGGATATTTTATCCATTCAAAGATCAGTGGGTCATCTACTCGTTAATTTTATCTCAAAAAATAATACAACCTCTTCGAACTACGAATCGACTTGATTCTGATAACGGGTATGTAGAGCAGCTTAGATAACAAACTTTGGTACATCAACGACAACAATTTTTTTTTCCATTCTCTTGTGAGGTAAACGGTGACACGTGATAATTTTCCGTTAGAATCAAAGAGTATTTCTTTGAAATAGGAGATTATAATTAACGGATATATTTTATCTAAAATGGGTCGAACCTACATTAATAAAACTCATCTAATTCCTCGTTATATAAGTGAAGGAGCAATACTATTGAGACCTAATTTATTGATATAATTTACTGACCTATTTCACTGTGACTTTTAGATTCACTGCGACTTTTGGATTCACTATAGACCCCATCAAATATTAGAACTTGGTGTTGATCCAATGATTATTAAAAAACCACATCATTATGTTAACAACTTAAGTCAAATTTTTATGTTCAAATAATATTACTCTAAGTGAAGTCGACAAAATATCAAAAATTTTGCCCAACAAGGAGTGGTGATCGAAGACTTAACACGTAATCAATGTGAAGATAAGAATTTCAGTTTAGCCTTGATGAATTCGGCTGGTAAATAAGTGGATTCGCTGACCCGTTAAATAAATGACTGGACACGAACTCAATTGAATACCATATGAACACGACTATATAAGATTGTTAATGAGTGGTGTATGAGTTGAGTAAATTTTTATAAGACTCAATTCATTTATTTAAAAAATATAATACGATACAGCCCGATTCATCGACAATTCTAACCACAATTAAACAAAGGCATAGAAAATGAAGTGGGCACGTACATAGATTGAGCCATATAGTATGAAAGTGAAATTCCCTGAAATATATTCACGCATGCCCATCAAAGTCTGGCTTTGTTTGAAGTTCTTCCTTGTGTGTTTAATGTTTAATCTTATATTGAACTTGATGACTATTTATTTTTTTAAGGAATCTTATTGTCTGAGGCTGACATTTTGACGAAATCTGTGTGAAAGGCGTAAAATGTTGTTAATTCAATTGAAGTTGTGAAGGGATTTTAAGCGGTTTTGCAATCTTAAATTGACACGGGGACAATTGTAGTTGTTATAAATTGCAAAGGGCGCCTAGGGAAGATTCCGAGGAGTTATAGCATGGAAGAGCCGATCACACCTTGTTGAGCCTAGCATTAAAGAGGATATGACAGTTCATTAATGATGACTTGAGTGATTGTGATAGGGCCATTAATGAGTCTCGGTGTTCTCGAGATCCGTAAAAACAGTTATCATTACAAGGCATTAATTGCCACTACGCCGACTCATTGTCTTGGGCGAGCCCCGAGGTACTTATTCCCCAGTAATTAACACTTGGACGTAGGTGTCAAGCATCAAGCAGAGGTTTTTAAATGATCGGGGGATGGGAAGTAAATGCTCGGATGTTTTCGAGCACGGATTCACTCTCTTGAGGGGGTTAGTCTTGAGAAGATTCGATTGGATTGCACTCAGTATGTTTGGATATGAGTGCAAGCCATTAAATGCTGAAATGATACTCACATACCCCATAATCATTACTATTTCAGGTATAAATACCCATCAGAAAGTTGAATAAAGGTACGCAAACTGAACTTAGAAAAATACAGTGTTAATGTCTCCAATGCCGAATTACTTAAGCTTCGAAGGGGATTAGCCGGATATTCACCCGGCCCCTTTCCTAACCTTTTGATTGTTTCAGGTTCACCATCCAGCAGATTGTTATCTCTATTCATTACAGGAATTCACTTGTGCAATTTGATACCGTCTATGGGAAACACGAACTTTTCCTATAACGATAGCATCATGGTGAACATACGATCCCAAGGTGATGTGAGGGGCAGCCTACACGTGAGAAACGCAAAAGCTAGCCGGCTCCCAGCAGTCACCGAATTAGACTCCTTGAGCCAATCAGATGGAGGCCAACATGCCTCGCAACAAACTTTGCCGATGGATCAGAGCCTTGTAGGGCAAGGCGTTTTGACTCGTGAAATCGTTGAGTTCATGGAAAAATGGATGAGAAACCATCTTAAGCGACTTGGGAAGGACAATGCCAAGGTGCAAACTCAGCTCGATGATTTCGAACGATCAGAGAATGCTAGTTGGCAAAGCAGTAGAAGTGAAGATAGGAGCATCCGACGGGTTAATTCTAGGGGTGCAAGGCTGGATGCCCTGGGGAGGAGCTTACACGGGCGCCTAGGCGATAAGCGTAAGCCCTAAAGTTATGAAATGCCTGGTCCCGATGAAAGATCATAAGGGGTAGATGCAGGACAGACCTTTCCTGTGGAGATCTCTGTCATAGGCTCTCTGGAGGTGTCGCGATGACAAACTCTACTGCCAGGGGGCCTAGAAAGACGAGGCCCCAGGAGGACCTCCGAAAATGCTTGGATGTCAAGCGCAGAAAACCATACCACAGGGAGGATGAAGACACCAAGGATGAGCAAATCATCTCCTTGTTCGTTCGGGCAATCCGAGAGATTGAGATGCCAAAGAAGTTCACCGTCCCTCGTTTCACAGTACAAGCATCTAATGTCCATTTACAACCCCAACCAAAGATTAATGTGTCGAGTTTTTCCTATGAGCTTGGGAGACACTACTATGAAGTAGTATGAGATTTGCCCCAAAGAATATCAGTTCTTGGAAGCAGATAACTGAACTCTTTGTTGCTCAATTTATCACAAGTAGCAGGAGGCCGAAAGATATTAGCACTTTACTAACACTCAAACGGAGGGATGGGGAGACCCTTCAGCAATACGCAATCAGGTACTGGGAGGAGATTAACAAGGTTAAGACATGCTCGGAGGCCATAGCGGCGGCCACATTCCAGTTGGGATTATTTTGAGACGCTGACCTATACTGATCTTTGACTAAGAGAGCTCCATTAGACATAAAGGACCTAATGGCTCGAATAAACAAGTATGCAAAGGTTGAGGAAGATTCGATTATGCCTGAGTCGAGGACTCTGGCGCCGAAGAAACGGCACTGGGAGCTGCCTGCAAAGAGGGGGGCACTAGCCCCAGCTCCAAGCCATATGTCTTTTGAAGGGGTAAGCACGGTCTTTAAAAAACTCATCTACAAGATGCTTCATAAGATAAATAATGATTCTTTCTTTAAATGGCCTCCAAAGATGCAAGGGGATCCATCCTACAAAGATTCAACATCTCAGTGTTCTTACCATCGGGACGTTGGGCACCTGACTAAGGATTGCAGAGTATACAAGTCATTCCTCGAGCAGTAGGGCCGAGAAGGGCACCTTGAGGAATTCATTGATGACATGGTCCCAAGAGGCTCGGCAAGAGAAGCAACTGGCATGTCCCAGGAAGCAGCGACCGTAATTGAAGTGTTGATAACCCAATTACGGATCCGGCTAATCGATCTACAGAGGGTCTGGTTAAGATCCTTCTAAATCCCAAGGATGAGGAGAGATTCTTTCTAATAGGGGCTTTGTTAGGTGGCACTAAGAAGTCTGACATGAGCATGCAGATGTCTTTGCATGGACCCAAGCCGAGATGATGGGAATAAGTCCCGAGGTGATATGTCATCGACTTTATATGGACTCATCCTTTAAACCCATGAAATAGAAGGCTCAGAGGACAATGCATCACCATGCACAAGAAGTTGATGAAGAGGTGGACAAGTTGCTCGGGGTTGGGTCCATAATGGAAGTCCAGTTCCCGGAGTGGCTGCCAAACACGGTGTATGCAAAGAAGAACGGTGAAAAATGGCGAGTTTAGGTGGATTTCATGGACTTAAATAAGGCATGCTCCAAAGACGAGTATCTACTGCCGAAGGTTGATCAGCTTGTTGATGTGGTCGTTGGTCATGAACGTATCTCCTTCATAGACGCTTGAGTAGGCTACCATCAAATTCCCTTGCACGAGTCGGATTAAGAGAAAACGACATTCATCACACCACAAGGGATATATTGTTACATGGTGATGTCGTTTGGATTGAAAACCATTGGTGCCATTTATCAGCGCCTAATGAACAAGATGTTTAAGCAGCAACTTGGCGCTACAAGTTTATTTTGACGATATGTTAGTAAAGAGCAAGGAGAAAGCTGACCATCTTCAAGATCTCAGGGCCACCTTCACCGTGCTCCGAGCATAGGGCCTGAAACTCAATGCGTTGAAGTGTGCTTTTGGGGTTAGCTCAGACAAATTTTTGGGGTACTTGGTGACCCACCATAGCATAGAGGCCAATCTCAATCAGGTACTGGCCATGCAGAATATCCAAAGGCCAAAGACCATCAAGGACATACAAAAGCTGACTGGGATGTTGGTGGCCCTCAACCGGTTCATCTCCAAGTCCTCGAACAGGTGTAAACCATTATTTACTATGCTCAAAAGGGTGACGAAAGGATCTTGGGGTGAGGAATGTGACCGAGCGCTTGAAAGGATCAAGGAGTATTTGAGGTCCACTCCGACCTTATCTATTTCAACAGAAGGTGAAGTTCTAAATCTTTACCTATTTGTCTCGGAATAGGCGAGAAGTGGAGCTTGGGTAAGGGAGCACCAAGGGATAAAAAAGCATGTCTACTACATAAGCAAGACTTTGCTTGATGCCGAGACCAAATATTTGCCGATAGAGAAACTTATACTAGTCTTGGTTGTCTCGACAAGAAAACTTAGAAACTATTTTCAAGCTCATCCTATTGAGATTTTTGATCGATCGGCCCCTTAAGCCCATACTTCACAAAACTGACATGTCTGAATGAGTTCTAAATGGGCCATGGAGCTAGGCTAGGGGAGTTTGAAATAAGCTATAAATGCCACAATTTTGTCAAAAGGCAGATCCTTGTTGATTTTATTAGAATTCTCTGCATCCGAGTCTCCACCAGAGGGGAGTCTGAATTTTGACAGCAATGACGTTTGGAGCTTGCATGTGGATGGATCCTTGAACGCAAGGGGGGTAGGAGTGGGAGTAGTTTTGGCCAATTCTAGAGGATTCACGGTGGAACGAGCTATAAGATTTGGATTCAAAGCATCAAACAATGAGGTTGAGTACGAGGCGTTGTTGGATGGACTCGATGTTGTATACTCGGTCGGGGTTAGACACCTCCATATTTTCTACGACTCCCAGCTGGTGGTAAATGAAATCAATGGGGACTTTGAAGTTTGAGATGATAGGATGAAAGCATATCACTAGAGAACAAAGTCAAGGATAGAGAGGTTCGAGAAGGTAGAGATATCTCAAATTTCGAGGGATTATAATAGCCATGTTGATGCACTAGCTTGCCTGGCCTCGACTTTGGATTCGGAGGTAACTCGGCAAATTGTAATTGATTACCTACAAAGTTTGAGCATAGAAGATGAAAGCGCCAAGGAAGTACTACCTATGCGCATCCAAGATGCGCCTCCAAGTTGGATAGGCCACATAATCAAGTATTTGGTGGAGGGAACACTTCCCAAGGAGGTGAAAGAAACCAAGAAGATCAAATGGAAGGCTCCCAAATTCTGGATGTCCCCCGATCACAAGTTGTATAGGAGATCCTTTTCATGACCGTATTTATTTTGTGTCCTCGAGGATAAGGTGGAACCTTTGTTCTATGAAGTTCATGAGGGAGTATGTGGGAGTCACTTGAGGGGAAGATCTCTCGTGCACCGTGTTATATCTTAGGGATATTGGTGGTCGTACATGCAGAAAGACGCTAAGAACTATGTTCAGAAAGGTGATAAGTGTCAGAAGTTTGCCCTTGTCATTCGACAACCGGTGGAAGACTTAAACCCTTAGACAAGTCCTTGGTCATTCTCCTAGTGGGGCATACATATAGTAAGGCCTCTCCTGAGGGCTCCTTTGGGTAAGAAATTTCTCCTGGTTGCTGCTGACTACTTCACAAAGTGGATTGAAGTCGAGCCTTTGAGTCGTATTCGAGACATATAAATAAAGAAGTTTGTGTGACAGAACATTATTTCTCGATTCGGCATTCCTCGGGCCATCGTCTTCGACAACGTCATTCAATTTAATAGTGGTCTGTTCAAGGAGTTGTATTCGGGATTTGGAATACACAACTACTATTCCACCTCGGCATATCCATAATGTAATGGGCAAGCGGAGGTTTCGAATAAGACGGTCTTCGCTGGAATCAAGAAGAGATTGGAAAGAGCAAATGATAGATGTACCAAGGAGTTACTCAATGTGCTTTGGGCATGTAGGACTACCCCCGAGGACTTCTATAGGTGAAATGCCCTACACTATGACATATGGAGTCGTAGCTATCATTCCTTTAGAGGTGGTGCTCCTGACCATACAAAGTCAAGCCTTTGAGTCAGAAAATAATGATCAGACACTAGCTAAAGATTTTGGTTTGGCTGAGAAAATAAGAGAATTGACATCTATCAGGCTAGCAAAAATAACAAGGAGAGCTGTTAAGACAGCATCAAAGGAAGGTTCGAATGAGGAGTTTTCAAGTAGGGGATCTAGTGCTGCGCAAGGTCACTAGTAATACTCGGGAACTCACAAATGGGACACTCGACCCCAATTGGAAAGGCCCGTACAAAATTATTGTCATGGGGGGCACAAAGGCATATCGACTACAAGACATGGGTGAAAAAGATGTAAGCCGGCCTTAGAATGTATTAAATTTGAAGATATATTATTACTAAGTTGATTCCTAAGTGATTGGATCTCAGATAACATGAGTATCGAGTTTTGTCATTACGGGTAAGGCCCTGAGAGGGGTAAGCCTCCACCTTTGGAGCACCACCCTCAAAAAGATTTAACATGAGCCTCGGGCTTGGTCGTTGAGGGTAAGGCCCTAAGAGGGGTAAGCCTCCACCCTTAGAGCACTACCCTCGAAAAGAGTTAACACGAGCCTTAGGCTCAGTCGTTAGGGGTAAGCCTCCACCCTTAGAGCACCGCCCTCGAAAAAATTTAATAAAAGCCTCGGGCTTGGTCTTTAGGGGTAAGGCCCTGAGAGGGGTAAGCCTCTACCCTTGGAGCACCACCCTTGAAAAGAGCTAACATGAGCCTCGGGCTTAGTCATTAGGGGTAAGGCCCTAAGAGGTGTAAGTCTCCATCCTTGGAGCACTGCCCTTGAAAAGAGCTAACACGAGCCTCGGGCCTAATCGTTAGGGGTAAGGCCCTAAGAGGAGTAAGCCTCCACCCTTGGAGCACCGCCCTCGAAAAAAATTAACACGAGCCTCCGGCTCGATCGTTAGGGGTAAGGCTCTGAGAGGGGTAAACCTCCACACTTGGAACACCGCCCTCGTAAAGGTTTAACATAGGCCTCGGGCTCCGTCATTAGGGATTAGGCCCCGAGGTGGGCAAGTCCCCAACACTTGTGCATTTTTAAAACATTTTTATGAACTTAAGGGTTCAGAAATTGGTAACACAATTTTCCCGAATGAGAAACAAAAACATTATGAGACAAGGAAAGATTGTATTAATAAAAGAAAAAAGGGTTGTGCGTCCCCTAGGCAAACAATAGAAAAAAGAAAGCAAATACATAGAATAGAAAAAGTGTTAAGTTCTTTATGGGCCTTCAAAATCAGTGGGCTCGCCGAGGTCTCCTCTGAGCTCTACACCATTGAGCCTTGCCTGGTGCCTTCTAAGGGAGTGTTCGCCAGCACCGAAGATCTCATCAAGTTCCTTGAGCTCGGCCCCACCATTATGGATAACAGGGGTATCAAGAACTAGGAGATTGCTGATGTGGCTTGGGAGAGTAAGAGAAGGGAGCCGTAGGGGAGACATCTCTTTAGACCCATCACTGACAGTGATCGATGCATTCTCAACTGTGGTCTCCTCTACTTCTTCAGTCAGACCTTTTGGAGCCGGCTCGGAGCTTGGCTACACGGCAGGAACGTCAGTGACTTCAAGCTCTCCAAGCAAACTATGCCTTGAAAAGAGTTCTGAGCCAACAGCAACTCCGACAGTATGAAGGGCCTCATCCCAGCCTTGCTTGAATGTATTCTTTTTTCCATCATCAAAGGCTGGGATGAATTGTTCTTGGCACTGCTGGTATACATCCATGCAGGCCTTGTTCGTCCTCTCGGTCTCTAGGGTCCTTTCCCCCCTCCAAAGCTTCCACTTTAGAAGTCAAGGCAGCACAATTGGCCTCGACTTCAAGAAGCTTCGCCTTGGCGGCAGAGACCTTCAGCTCGGCCTCCTCCATTCTTATTGCCGCCTTAGCCTCGACATGCTTGCTTTTGTCCAGCTTAGTGGTGAGAGTCTCGGCCTTGCAAATCAAGTCGGCGATTCTCCTGGATTGATCGACAATCATTTTCTCCACTTGGCCGATATGGAGGTCTCTCTTGGCTAGCTCGACCTAAGCCTTGTTGGCCTTGCTTCTGTAGGCTCAGAAATGGTTGATGATGACCCTCATTTGCTAGCAAGCCTGAAAAGAGAGAACAAGCATCATAATATATGTAGCAGCAAAAATGTGCAAGGCATAATGAGTATTCAAAATACTTACCACCAGATTGTGCTGAACTACCCCCTGGAGGAGCCGATTATTTTCGTACTCCTCTAGTATTACGATATCGACATCAAAATGCACTGTCCCACTAACGGCCAGGGCTACGTCAGGGGAATGAATAATGGAGTCAGACTCCCGGACTGGCTGCCCCTTTCTTGTGAGGGCTTGGGGTGCCCACTAAGTTGTACCAAATGGCACCGGGGCTTCGTGCCACTACTTTACTTGGCACTCCTGCTGCCGATCGTCGGTCCACTTCGAGGGCTCATCTTGGGACCTCCTACATTGGTGTTGGTCCCTCGGAGGGACCACTTGTTCTCGCTTCTATTGTTGTTGTTGTTGTTGTTATTGCTACTACTGTTGTTGTTGCCGTTGCTGCTATGGTGGTGGTGGCGGCTGGTGTCGGCGCTCTTGGCACAATGGAGCAGGCGGAGGCATGATGATTGGTATAGTGTCAAATGGTTCATTTGCTCCTGAGAGCCTTGCTCTCCTTGTCATGAAGGCAACCTCCAAACTGTCTGTAGTGATTTGAGGGATGCGAAACATTTCAGATGGAGATGGGGTGGATTCTAAGTCATAGTCGGGGTCAGCTTCAAGGTCCTTCTCTTCCTCAAAAGAGTTGTCCACCCAGATTTAAGGGTCAAACAGTGGTGGGATATTTGAAAACCTGGTGTAGCTCGGACAGTAGCCGAGTATAACATGGGCTGCCCGAGCAAATGGATTAGCGGGTTTGTAGGATTAGACGTTGATTAAGTCATAATGGTCTTGGTATGGAAGGGCATAAATTCTACATGACCTACATCATCCCTATGAAATCTGGAATCAAAGACAAAAGTAAAAACGGCCTCAGGAATGTTGTAGGTGGTTCTAAACTACTGCAAGTTGGTCTCAGTCACTTGGGTTCTCCTCAACCTACCTGTGACGCTAGACCTAACTGGTTCCCTCACTACTCTTTTTCTTCGTATGTTGGCCATTGGAGGTTTCTAAAGAAATATAGAAGAAAATGTAGAAAGGGAAGTACTTTCAAGTTCAGTAACTTCGAAGAATTGGCTTAGAGGAAGAAAGAACAGTTGCTCAGGAGTTGATTGTAGATTGAGAAGTTCAAATATCCAAAGTCTTAAATCAGCCAATAGATCTCCTATTTATACTCTACAGCAGGGGTGGAACCTGAAGAGGCAGAATATCAAGTGCAAATTTGAAAAATACGATGCCAGACATGCGAGTAATTGCCCCGAAATCCCAAGCGTGCTCAAGAAGCCTTCACTCTCTATGCGCCACATGTCCTATGACGCGAAGAAAATGGAGGTTGGAGGCACTTGACGGGACTTTAGGTGGCTCAACAGCCTTAAGTTGACACGTTGACAGTTATAGTCGTTATGAATTACAAAGGGCGCTTGAGGAAGATGCTGAGGAGTTATGGCATGGAAGAGCCGAGCACACCCTTGAGCCCAGTATTAAAGAGGATATGACAACTCATTAATGACAACTTGAGTGACTGTAACAAGGTCATTAATGAGCTTCCGTGTCCTCGAGACCCGTAAAGACAATTATCATTATAAGGTATTAATTGCCACTACGCCAACTCATTGTCTTCGGCGAGCCCCGAGGTGCTTATTAACGCTCAGGCGTAGGTGTCAAACACCGAGCAGAGGTTTTTAAATGATTAGGAGATGGCAGTAAATGCTCGGAGGTTCCCGAGCACGGATTCACTCTTCCGAGGGGGTTAGTCTTGAGGAGATTCGATAAGATTGCACTCAGTATGCTTGAATATGAGTGCAAGTCATTAAATGCTAAGATGAGACTCACAAACCCCCTAATCATTACTATTTCAAGTATAAATACCCCTCAAAAAGTTGAACAAAGGTACGCAAACCGAACTCAGAAAAATACAGTGTTAATGTCTCAAATACCGATTGACTTAAACTTAGGAGGGGATTAATAGGGTGTTCACCCAGCCCCTTTCCTAACCTTTTGATTGTTTCAGATTCACTATCCAACGGATCGTTATTTCTATTCATTACAGAAATTCACCCGTACAAGTTGGAACAGGGGTTATGACACAGAACAGAACACAAGAAAACCGGTTTCTGTTTTGTAAATTACATTGACGTTCCTGCTTGCAGCCTCTTCTTTTGTCAAAGAAACTTTTCATTGGATTCCCCTTCAAATTTGGGATCTTTTTGTTTCAAAATATACACCTCCGTTAGTCAACACTTTTGGAAGATAACAAAATGCGCCAGCCTAATTCATTTCAGCCTCCTCTCTCAAATATCCATTTTACCGTTTCTCAATCTCCTTCAAGGTTGAATATGAAACCGTGGGAAACAGAGAGAGAGGCAATCACTGTCTACTAACTTCTCTCTACTTGAGTAGGAAATTATGGGTGTCACGGTAACTCTATGTGATTACAGTGATATGTGAGTGCCAGTATCCAATAAAAAATATTAGAATAAATTTTATTTTACGTCCTTGTGGTATATTTCAAATGCATTTTACCTACCTAATATTTAAAAACCTCCGCATAACCATCATGCGGTTTGTAGACTAAACTGCAATGTCACACTTTCAATCCAACTTAATAGGAGGTGTCCCATGCACAAGATTTAAGAGTTGTTCTGCGTCAATTATTATTATTATTATTTTTATTTTGAAGACAAAAATAATCTTGTTAAATTTAGAGTCTCAACTTTGATCCTCTCTCTCTCACCCACCCACACACACATTACACACAGACCTTCTTCTACACGCATACACTCACAAAACCCACTTCTTATGTACGCCACCTTGTTGCGCACGCACACAGAGTCTGCACACACACATAGTCTCTCTCGCAAATGAACAAAGTATGCCATACTTTTTTACATAAGATGATCATTATATTATATAAATTGATGGGTTAAGCCAAAATAGTTCAATTCATGTGTTAAAGTCCAATTCTAGTTGAGGAGCCCAACCTCATTTTGATTCCACCAAGCCCAAGACAGTCCAAGACCGGTTAGACTTTTTGCTTAGCACGTCACCAAGAGGAGAGCATGAGAAGCTTATCTGCACCACCGAAGGAAACGGTCCAATCTTTGACCACGTTTCATGAAGAGCTCCCCAACCTCCTCTTTCCGTTGAGGATAAGTCGTGATCTCCACCAGAATAATCTCTTAGCTGCGATAAAGAAGCCTTGAGGATAAGTCGTGATCTCCACCAAGAATAATCTCTTAGCTGCGATAAAGAAGCCTTGAGGATAAGTCATGATCTCCACAAGAATGATCTCTTAGCTGCTATAAAATAGCTCCAATCTGGTAGAAGAGGGAGATGAATGTCACGCCCCACCAAGACTTACAGAGGACGAACCGACTACCGGAGATTACTATTTCTTTGATTCTCTATTCTCTCTCTCAAAGCTTGTATCTCTATTCTCCATACCTTTGAATCAATAAAATACCCCGCAACTGAAGCCATTGAAGAGTGGACGTAGGTCGAATTGACCGAACCACTATAAATTGTGTATTCTTTAATTTTCTCATTGATTTCATTGCATTTATTACATACATTTGACAGGTGGTGTGCAAAACCATTTTTGTGCATCATCAGTTTGGCACCGTCTGTGGGAAACGACAAAATTCTCACTCCTGAACATTACATCCATTGAACTAATGGCGATCACTACCCGATCCATGAACCAACGTGAAGACAATCCTCCACGAGAGGAAGAGATTGCTCCCCCGCCTACCAACTCTGTTCCGGATACTCTAGCTCCGAATCCCCAGCAAATGTTGGAGACCATGCAACAACTGGTTGCTCAAAACCAACAGTTACTGCAACTCATACTTGCTAGACAAGGAGGAGCACAACACGGAGATGCACAACATGGAGGGCCCCATGGAGGTGCACAACATGGAGCACCCCAAGGAGCTCCACGTCCTGGACATAAAAGAGCTCCACACCGTGCACATCAAGCAGCTCCACAACTTGTTGATGGAGGTGCACAATATGGAGGACCCCAAAGAGGAGCACAACACGGAGATGCACAACATGGAGGGCCCCATGGAGGTGCACAACATGGAGCACCCCAAGGAGCTCCACGTCCTGGACATAAAAGAGCTCCACACCGTGCACATCAAGCAGCTCCACAACTTGTTGATGGAGGTGCACAATATGGAGGACCCCAAGGAGGAGCACAACACGGAGATGCACAACATGGAGGGCCCCATGGAGGTGCACAACATGGAGCACCCTAAGGAGCTCCACGTCCTGGACATAAAAGAGCTCCACACCTTGCACATCAAGCGGCTCCACAACTTGTTGATGGAGGTGCACAATATGGAGGACCCCAAGGAGGAGTACAACACGGAGATGCACAACATGGAGGGCCCCATGGAGGTGCACAACATGGAGCACCCCAAGGAGCTCCACGTCCTGGACATAAAAGAGCTCCACACCGTGCACATCAAGCAGCTCCACAACTTGTTGATGGAGGTGCACAATATGGAGGACCTCAAGGAGGAGCACAACACGGAGATGCACAACATGGAGGGCCCCATGGAGGTGCACACATGGAGCACCCCAAGGAGCTCCACGTCCTGGACATAAAAGAGCTCCACACCTTGCACATCAAGCAGCTCCACAACTTGTTGACGGAGGTGCACAACATGGAGCACCCCAAGGAGCTCCACGTCCTGCACATCAAAGAGCTCCACGCCCTGCACATCAAGTTGCTCCACGCCCTGCACATCAAGCAGCTCCACGCCCTGCACATCAAGCAGCTCCACAACTTGTTGCTCCCTATTTGGGCGCCCCCTTTGGAGGTCCCTTGGGTGCCCTTCATAGGGGAGCTCCCCACGAGGGACCTCCACCTCCTCTTCCAGCTCCCTTTTCTTATGGTGCGGGTTTTCTTTTCCAAGAGGACAAGGGTGAGAACCAGAGCATGGAGCATGGAAGCCATTTCCAAGATAATTTCAAAGGAGCTCCCAACCACTGGACGAAAAAATAAAAGAGGTACAAAATCAACTAGACGACATTTTCAACACTATGAAAGCATAGAGACCCGAGACAGTGGACTGCCTCGTAAGTCGAACCAACACACCCTTCGTACCTAACGTGACGAACTACCCACTTCCCAAGAAGTTTAAAATGTCATCCGTTGAAACCTTTGACGGTACGAAGGACCCACTTGATCACCTCGAAACTTTTAAGACCATGATGCAACTACACAGCGTCCCCGACGAAATTATGTGTAAGACATTCCAATTACCTTGAAGGGATCAGCGCGACAATGGTTCGTCAAACTCACCCCAGCCTCCATAGCCTCCTTCGCCGAACTAAGCAGATCCTTTGTGACACAATTCATTGGTGGATGCCGCCAGCAGCAGCCTGTCATCCATCTGCTCAGCATAAAACAGGATTGTAATGAGAGTCTAAGGAGTTACCTCACTCGTTTTAACGAGGAAGTCCTCCAAATCGAGGAACCCAATGACAAAGTCGCCATGACTGCCTTCCTAGGAGGCCTCTGCTCATCCAGATTCCTCTTTTCAGTAATAAAGCAACCACCAAAGAGCATGCCAGAACTATTCACAAAAGCTCAAAGATATATGAATGCTGAGGAAATCAACAAGTTTAGGCAAGGTGAATCATCTCACAGATCACCAGAAACTTGACCTGCCTCTGCACTGTTCTCAAACAGGCAGCCTATCTCCAGTTTAGCGGCTCTCTCTGGGATCGCCAAAAAAAACTTAGCCTCTGCACTGTTCTCAAACAGACAGCCTATCTCCAGTTTAGCGGTTCTCTCACGGGTCGCCAAAAAACTTGGCCTCTGCACTGTTCTCAAACAGGCAGCCTATCTCCAGTTTAGCGGCTCTCTCACTGGTCACCAAAAAACTTGGCCTCTGCACTGTTGTAATCAAGCAGCCTATCTCCAGCTTAGCGGCTCTCTCACGGGTCGCCAAAAAAAAAATTTGGCCTCTGCACTGTTCTCAAACAGGCAGCCTATCGCCAGTTTAGCGGCTTTCTCACGGGTCGCCAAAAAACTTGGCCTCTGCACTGTTCTCAAATAGGCAGCCTATCTCCAGTTTAGCGGCTCTCTTTGGGATCGCCAAAAAAAAACTTAGCCTCTACATTGTTCTCAAACAGGCAGCCTATCGCCAGTTTAACGGCTCTCTCACGGATCGCCAAAAAAGTTTGGCCTCTGCACTGTTCTCAAACAGGCAGGTTATACCTCAAGCTTAAAGACTCCCTCATGGGTCGCCAAAAGCTAGGTCTCAAAAAGTGTAGCTCTCTCACGAGCAGTTCTCCAACTCTGTCTTTGCTCTCGCGCAAGCAGCCTACTTCTCTCTCTCGAGATAATTATGTGAGATATTTTAATGTTTGGAATAACATTATTTTTGTCATCACAAGCAAGCTCTCCCGAGGTAGCCCCAGGCTCACCCAAGGCGCCCAGCACCTGGAGAAGGGCTTGATCATCAAGAGCAGCACCCAAAGCTTCCTTACTACTTGCAATGTCTAGCCCAACGCCTAGAAGTGTGTCTGACTGCTGTTGCTCGTCAAAACAAAGTTGCCCAATAGCTTGAAGGGTGCCCGGCCCTTCAAAATTGCGCAACGCAGAATTTTCGGCGCAAAAATCAGCACCTAAGGCGCCCAAATCAGCGCCTCGAGTGGGAATTGGATCAGCCCGTGCTCCCAGGCCACTGCCTAGCTCTCCCTGATGAATCTTGGACTGATTTTCAGCGCCCCTTGATGAAAAAATGCTGCTGCCCAGCGTTCCAAAGCCGCCCAGCGCAGCAGATCTGAAGCTGTCCGGGACAACGAAAACAGCAGCTACTGCTGCCCAGCGCACCTGGGCTGTCCAGGACAGCAAGGCCAGCGCCCAGGCAGCTGCCCAACGCGCCTGGGCTGTCCAAGACAGGAGGAGCAGAGCCTAGGTAGCCGCCCAGGCCCCTACCGCGCGCGCGCGCGCTGCCCAATCGCGCGCCCAGCCGTCTCCCTTCGCTGCCCAAGCCACTCCTCGCGCTGCCTATCTCCCCTTCGCTGTCCAGCCCTTCATTTTCAGCCCCAAAGCTGTCCAAGACAGCATTCGAATGCTCAAAACTAGCCTCCAAGTTCTCCAAAATGGTGCCTACTTCCTCCCTTTCTTCAACCTCCACCACTCCCTCTTCAATCGACATTGTTCACTTGAGAAGCTCAACTAGCAAGGAAGAAATCACACTCTTGAAAGGATTCAAGGAGAACACACTTTGACTTCAAAAAAATGGGTAGGACTTGAGTTTTCAAGGTTTTCAAGAGGTGGGTGCTCAACCTTAAAAATGAGTGAAATGGGAAGACTATATTCTAGGGTTTTTCAAAAAGAGGAAAAAAACCCAAATAGAAAAGTATGGGCCCTCTTCAAAATAAAGTGGCCAAATAGAAAGTTATAAGGCATTTTCAAAATAAAAAGGTCAAATAGAATATTATGGGCCCTTTTCAAAATAAAGTGGGAAAGACTTGAAGTAAAAAAAAAAAAAGAATAATAATAATAACATAGTCAATGCCTCCTTCTTCAAGTCTCATTGGACATGGGGCATTGGGGGGCAAATGATGGGTTAAGCCCAAATAGTCCAATTCATGTGTTAAAGTCCAATTCCAGTTGAGGAGCCCAACCTCATTTTGATTCCACCAAGCCCAAGATAGTCCAAGACCGGTTAGACTTTTTGCTTAGCACATCACCAAGAGGAGAGCATGAGAAGCTTATCTGCACCACTTAAGGAAACGGTCCAATCTTTGACCACGTTTCATGAAGAGCTCCCCAACCTCCTCTTTCCGTTGAGGATAAGTCGTGATCTCCACCAGAATAATCTCTTAGCTGCGATAAAGAAGCCTTGAGGATAAGTCGTGATCTCCACCAAGAATAATCTCTTAGCTGCGATAAAGAAGCCTTGAGGATAAGTCATGATCTCCATAAGAATGATCTCTTAGCTGCTATAAAATAGCTCCAATCTGGTAGAAGAGGGAGATGAATGTCACGCCCCACCAAGACTTACAGAGGACGAACCGACTACCGGAGATTACTATTTCTTTGATTCTCCATTCTCTCTCTCAAAGCTTGTATCTCTATTCTCCATACCTTTGAATCAATAAAATACCCGGCAACTGAAGCCATTGAAGAGTGGACGTAGGTCGAATTGATCGAACCACTATAAATTGTGTCTTCTTTAATTTTCTCATTGATTTCATTGCATTTATTACATACATTTGACAGGTGGTGTGCAAAACTATTTTTGTGCATCA
Organism: Ilex paraguariensis; assembly: GCA_963454935.2. Lineage (NCBI taxonomy): Eukaryota > Viridiplantae > Streptophyta > Magnoliopsida > Aquifoliales > Aquifoliaceae > Ilex > Ilex paraguariensis. The sequence goes on along the minus strand of CAUOFW020002113.1, from coordinate 30,417 downwards.
TCATAAATGAGTAGTTTTTTAATTTTTAGGGATACACTTATTCATTTGTTATCTTATTAGTGGACAATTACACAATTTCATCCATGATATCCAATATTTTCTCCCATCTGATAGACTTTCTATCAAAAGAGGGCAGATTCTAAGCATCATGCCATCTTTATGAGACTTTAGTCGAGGCTGGAAAAGGAAAGTAGTGGGTGTTAAATCGTATCTCTTAATCACCACTTTGGTCGAAATTAGACTCCTTTTCCTTTTCTCTCTCAATATTGGAAAACAACAAATCTGAACAGAGGAACAAACGAGTACACGGGGGAGGGGTCAATCTGGCAACAAAATAATTCATTTTGGCCTCGACTATGCTACCAAAAAATAAATTTTGATATCATACCGAAATCTATTATATTTGTGGATATTTTATCAATATTATGGGTATTTTCATCACTATTGTGAAACTCAAAAAAAATGATAAAAATAGTTATCAATACAGTGGTAAAAACGCATACAACAGTGGTAAAAAAACTCACAAAAGTGATAAATCACCTACAAAAATTGTAAATTTTTTTATACCAAAAAAAAGTGGTAAAAATATCCACAAAAATAATAAATTACCCACAAAACTTTTAGACGTATGGTACCAAATTTGTTTTAGTAGTACCTAAGTCAAATCCATCCATTTTTGTCCCTTTTAATTTTAGGCTTTAGCCCTTGAGAGACAGCAGGGGTGTTAGTATTATTTTAAAAACTAGGATGGTCCCTTCAAAATATGAATAAGCAATACGGTGGAGACCAGAGAACATGATCCCATATAATATGCAGCTCCACCATAAATTATTTAATCTACAAAATACATTACAAAAATGTACTTAATGCGTACCCTACATTTGTAATGAAATTAGACCAATGCACGTGTTTGCTCACGTAATACGAAATTAATAATGTTATATTGACCAAATTTTAGAATTAAATTAAGAGTTTAAATGACATAACAGTATATTATTTTAAATTTTTATTGGAGTTCAAATGACATGATACCAAATAAAAAAATTCAAGTCCTATTTGAACTCTTAATTTAATCTCAAAATTTAATTAATATAGCATTACTGATACGACACGGATCATTCTATAGTCTATGGGCTTTAGTTTCCCAAGTTATTGACTAGAAAATTAATGCCCTTTGACTCAAAGAATTTGACCAAACTGTCAAAAACTATGTTCATTGGTTGATATGGCAAATGTCTGAAATTATTTAATGAAAGTAGGTTGAGAATAGACTTGGTTCCCGTCGGTTGTTATTGTAATATAATATTTTATAATGTCTTAAAAATAAATCTAAAATTTTGATCTTGTATCAGATTCCCTTTGAAATCTTGAACCAACCTTCATGAATTTATCAAAGTAATTATATGGTGCATACGAGATGAAGTACCATATATTTTTGGAAGGATTTCGAAATTTACTATTGAAAAAATATATGATTTTGAATGAAGTTCGATCCAAATATAATTACAAGGTAAGGATTACATGAGTACTAGCAGTGGACAAACCTAGTCCTTAGGCCTTTAAATAAATTAAATTGTAATTATAATTATAATTTGATAATTAATAAATTAATTTTTGTTCAATTAATCAAATAAATAGGAATCCATTATAGAGTAGGTCATAGATTCACTTTGGGTTCGTTTGTTTAGCGGGAGAATGATAGAAAATGTAAGAAATAATTTTTTTTTAATTTTTTATGTGTTTAGTTAGCATGAAAAAGAAAATGATGAAAAAAATAATTTTCCTTTATACTTGAATTTTCTCACAAATAACCAACTTTTTTTTTTTTTTTTTGTAAAAAACATAATGAAATGCAAGAAAGTTGTGATCTGTAACTAACTTCCTATTTTATTCTTATATTTCTTAACATATTTTATTGGTTACTAATTTTAAAAAATTTGATATGAATTTGATTAATCATATAATTTGGTCTAAAGATCTTTGTATTGGTGATTATCTTAAAATTAAGTTTCAAGCTATTTTTTTAAAAAAAATTTAACTTTCAATTTTAATTACATATTTTGTTTTTATTTTGTAGACCAATTTAATATAATTAAGGGTAATTTAGACAATTATAAACAAATTATTGTAACTTTTCTTTCTTTTAAATAATAGAATAAAATTTTTTTTAAAACTATCCAATAAATTTTTTATTCTAACCAAATACATGTATGAAAATATATTTTTTATAATTTTTTATTTTCTTTTACTTCACTTTCTATCATTTTTACTGTTCATAATTTTTTTCTTTCTAACCAAATAGATACTTTGGATTTTCATGATACTCAATTAGTTTGTAATCAAATATAAACTTCATTATATGTATATTTCTTGAGCAATGTTATCTATCCCAAATTTTCATTCTAAAGAAAGGAGGATCATTGGATTAATGAGTCCCTTTTAAAAAAGTTGAAGGACCCACTCATTCAATAATCCTCTTTCATTTGGGATATAGATTTGAAATAAAAATTTGGGATACATGTCTTTTTCCATATTTCTTATCCGCGTGTGACCTTTCTATGTGTGGCACAATTTTTTATCGTACCATAATGTTTGGATGAAAGTCATAGTCGTATGATTTCCCTGATTCCGAATATGCTAATACCATGAATTTAGATACCGCCACGTGTCGAAAGAAAAAGTGGGGGTCCACACACCCAGGCATACAGGACAAACCATGGTTTTGCAAAACCGATAAAAAAAGAAAAACAAATACAAAGTAACAATAAATAATTTTTTATTGGAAAGATTCGTCGATCAACCAATAAATTTCAAGCTTCTGCTATTATATTACTCATTCTTTATGTATAATATTTAATGACTTAATTTTAATAAAAAATAATTTGTTGGGTTTTTCATTGTGCAAGTGAAATAGTCAAATAATGTAAATTTACGACTACCGTATTATGTTGAATAAAATATATTTAAAATTTACATATATTTTTTTGGTGTGTTGATAAAAAAAAAAGGTGTTTGTGTACAAGTGAAAGTATTATTTGTTTAATTTGTTTAACTTTTTTTTGTGTTTTTGCTAGTGTTGACTTGAACAAAATAAGTTGCGCTCAACTTACTCTATAAATTATTTTAAAAAATTAAGTGACGTTATCATTATTTATAAAATTGGCCAACTCTCTAAATTCATACCCTTTCCTAAGGCTAAATTGCCCATTTGGCTCTAATTTATAAAATGAGTATTTGATTCAGTCCTCAAATTACATTTTGTCCCAACTGAGTCCTTCAACTTTTAAAATTTACTTAACATGGAATTCGCATTTATCAACATCATTTTCGTAGCAAAATTAACGCCTGTGTCCGTCAAGAAAATTGCTCCTATCATATTATTTTATGCAAATTCATAAACCATCTCCATCTTTAGAAAATATTCAACATAATATTGATTTGTTAGTATATATGATTTAAAATTAAATTTTATTATCATTTATCCATATTAATAATTTCAGCCCCACATTTATTTTATAATTATGATTTTAATTGATTTTAATTTTTGATTGTTGAAATTCTTTAGGGGGAATTATATGTAATAACTATATATATATATATCATTTATCCATATTATGATTTTATTATCCTTTAAGGCTATATGAATATATAGGAAATGTTTGACTTCGACGGCTAGTCTATATATATATATATTGGAGTCACTACATGAAGACTAGCCGTCGAAGTCAAACATTTCCTATATATTCATATAGCCTTAAAGGATAATGGCTATCTATTAATATATAAATAGACATCGGTTCTGTCTTTTTTTTATATAGGAAAATAACTTTCATATACATATTCTTCTTCATTTTTTACTAGTTTTGGTGTGTTTTGTGGGCTACTTGGGTGAAATCAGTTTGTTATACAAAGGTTCACACCTATACCGTAGCTTCTCTCGGATTGTTATATCTTGGGAAAAGAACGTCGAAAAATTCTGTACGAAGGGGATGTATCTAAGTTCTATTGAGTTTATTTGACATATTTACATATTTATTTAATTTATGATTATGTGATTTTATGTTTTACTTTCTAGCATGATTTTACTTGATTAATAAGGGTGTTTAAATTTTCGATTATTCGCAAATTCCAAGCCTACCTAAACTTACTCGACCTTACTGATTAGCTACCCGAAAGAATTTGGTAGGCCAATGAAAGTTCTTTTTGGTGTTCCATAAAAAATCAGATAGGAATGTGAAAAACCTACAAAATATTTGTATTCCTACCTTACCATACCTGCATGTATATATGCGTGTGTGTGTGTTAATCCCTAAAAATTAAAATTTAAAAATTTAGAAATTTTAATGTTTTATTGATGTTTATGGCTTTCTTATATATGATGTATTGATGTTTATAGCTTTCTTGTTGTGTTTTATTGTAATTATTTATATAATATCGAATTCATTGTGTTTTCTTTAGTGTTATTGGTTTAGTGTGTTAGTTAATTGGTGCATATTACTTAATTAAACTGTTAAAATGATTTCAAAATTAATAATTAGAAAATATGTGTTCACCAGATTTTCAACCCGATTATTTTGGACGGAATTCGGGTATGAATAGTACAATTAATCGAGTAAGGTAGATCAAAAAAAAATTCTTCCACAAAGTATCGAGTTAAAAGATAGAATACCATAATTCTTACCTGTAATGTAAGATAAACACCCCTATAGATCAATATCACATAGTATCACCGTTTTCGCATTAAATTGACACATAAGTAAATAAGTATCTCAAAATTTAAAAACTATTTCATTCATATAAGATAAAAATTATTCTATATTTATACATGAAATTGACTTTATTCATTTATAAATTTTTTATTAAATAATAATATTATGAGACAATGATAATGTGATAGTATCGTTAGCTTTCATATAACTCCTTACCCTTATTTTTTTTAAACTCAAATTTAAATTTCGAAAAAAAAATCATTGAAATTCTTCTCTAATGCTATATCCAAAAATATATCAAATCAATAGAGAGTTAATTTTTTTACTTAAATCAAGGGAGGCTAACTTTTACTCAAATTATCAATGGTTAAATTTTATTATCCTTTAAAGATCTAATAGTCATATTCTATCATTTTTTAAATTTAGATTTATCCTCATTTAAATTTAAGTTTGTCCTTCTTTAAATTTGAATTTCTTTATTTGAATGTTTTATATCAAATTAAGCATTTTACTTAAATGTTAACTAAAATTTGAATAAAAATTTGAGTTAAGATTGAAGATGCTCTTGCCAAACTAAAATTCAATCCGAGAATATGATGGATCCAAACAAAAGACAATACAAAAGAGAAAAGGAAAATTATACTCAAACGCCATGAAGTTTGTTACTTAATTATTTAGACTCATTAATATTTAAAATATTACACCTAGACCTCTTAAAGTTTATACGCGAGAAACACTTAGACAATTGCCGTCAATGTCCATTAATATATCCATTAATAAATTATATCGAAACCATCTAAAGTTTTGTAAATGTGTAACACTTATACCTCTTAAATTTAAAATATTACACTTAAACTCTTTATTAGTTATAAAACTAACGAAATCTATTCAACAACCAAATTACTCCAATTAAAAATAGAAGATATTATGTCCATTACAATTTAACCACTTGTTTGATTTTTTAGTGTTATTCCAATAGACAATATAATTTTATACAAATAAGTGTTGAATTAAATTGTTTGATATATTTATACTGATTTTTTTTTCTTAAAAAATTGGATTTTGTTTAATTTTTATGTCAATGAATAATATAATGGAAGATATAAATGTGTTGATTAGACTTATTTTATATCTTTGATGATGAAAAAATTGATCCAATGTGAAAAGTCTAGTCCATCCTATCAAGAGTTTTAATTTAAACAGAACTCTACATATCATGGATAAACTAAATTTAACCGCACGGATAACATCAAATCAACGTACAAAGATAAGGATCTAATCCTTTTTTTTCTATGATTAACTAGATCTTCAACCATTATTCATTTGCAATTCAAACTTCCATAAACTCCTATAAATAGAGCTCCATTGATGTTCCAGGTGTGTCGTTCCTAACTTTTAAATGCAGTTCATATTATTTGAGTAATTTATTGACTTAAATATCGAAGAGTCAACTCTTGAAGCTCCCTTCTGGTCTCCGACTACTTTTTTCAAGTGATCGAAGTCCAACAAAATGATGCGGAGGTCGTCCAAATTTTGACATAAACAGTATTAAGTATGATTTTTTTAAGAAAAAAATTAATTTTTAATTTTATTTCAATAATGACATAATAAAACATAATTTTGGGTGTAAAATTTAAAATATTTGATATTGTATTTTTAATTGGAATATTTTTTATCTATATATAATATTTTAAATTTAAGGGATTTAAGTATTATACACTTCAAATTTTAGGGATTTGAATATAATTTACTAACGGATATACTAAGGTTTATATGTTACGTGTTTATAAATTTTAAGGGATTTGTGTGTAATATTTTTAATATTAAGGAGTTTAGGTGATTAGGCGACAAAATCGGTTGTAGCCGGTGAATCCAACGTTCCAATCGGTTGGTTCAACCTAGGTTCCTTATGTGCTGTCTGACCTTGTGGAAGATGACTCTCTCTCTCTTGCTTTTTAAAGAGGACTTTACCTACAAAATTGAAAAGGTTTCTTAAAGATTCCAGCTCATCTAGCTCCATTAGAAGGCTATCCAGTAGCTGACTCTACTTCCCAGTAGCCCATGCCAGTAGCCACCCTATGGACGGCTTGCCGGTGGACTACAGACGTCTGAACTTTGACAAAGCTTACCAAAGCTTTAAATGTGTTCCCTCCCTTCTTGACTTATTTGGCCAGAGAACTCCCAATAAATAGGAAGCTTAGTAAAGGCCAAAAGTATGGTTTTTAGATTAGTGAGGAAGAAACAAAGAGAGAGAGATTCAAGAGAGATCTCAGTAAGAATTTTTGTATTTTATTTCTAAAGTGAAATAGAGATATCCTCTTTGTTTATATTTTGTTTATGGTATTTTTTTGGCTCTGGGTAACCAACAAGTGGTATCAAAGCTTCGGTTGGGTTGTCGAAAAATTTTCAAACTCACTGTTTTTTGGTTCGTATGGGTTCTAAACGAACTCGAAATCAAATTCTGAGATCACCATTGGATTCCTCTCGTCGAAACAAGTCGAGCCCCATTGGCCTTGCGTCAATCCGACATCATACGCGCTCTCACGGTCCTCGCCGGAAGTTCATCGAAAAATTCACCGGTAGTCAAAGCTCATCGGAAATCGTCGGAGTTGCTGCCGGAAGTTCGCCGAAAAATTTTGCCAGACCGGTGATCGGAGCAAGGTTGAAGACGACAGAATATTCCACTCCGTCAAAGAATATTCCATTCAGAGAATATTTCCAGAGCATATTCTATCCAGAGAATATTCCATCCAGGGAATATTCTGCCACCGTCAACATATTCTGTCAAGTTTAACGGAATATTCCGTTAAGTTACCAAAAATTTTTCGAGTCAATTCTGAGCTCATTTTACCTCCGTTTTTGGTAAACCAGGACTCTTTTCCAGCTATTTCAACCATTCTAGACGTAACGGTGTACTCCGTTTTACAAAATTCAGTCCAAATATTTTTTTGATTGAGACATTTAGAGCCAAAACTCAAAATGTCCACGGAGGATTCAACATCGGGAGCCATGATCAAACTCACTGCCTCTAATTATACACTTTGGAGACCTCGGATGAAAGATCTTCTAAGCTATAAAGACTTGTACGATCCCTTGGAGGCAGAAGGTGTAAATCCAAATCTGACAAAAGAAACGGAATGGAAGAAACTGAACTAGAAAAACGATCGGTCAAATCAGGCAATGGATTGACCATAGTGTATTCCACCATGTTGCACAAGAGATTGATGCATATATCCTCTGGAAGAAGCTGGAAGATATGTACTAGGCCAAGATTGCTCGGAATAAAGCCCTTTTGATGAGGCGATTTGTGAATTTGAAGTTAAAAAGTGGAACTTCAATTGCCGAGCATACTAGTGAGTTTCAAAGTCTAGAAAATCAATTATCATCGATAGAGTTGAATCTGGGGGATGAAATACAAGCCCTCTTATTTCTCAGTTCTCTACCAGACAACTGGGAAATGTTGGTAGTCTCTCTCAGCAATTCGGCTCCAGGAGGCAAACTTACCATGTCAATAGTTAAGGATGCTCTTTTCAACGAGGAGGCCAGAAGAAAGGATGTTGGCATTGACCAGTCAAATGCCCTAGTCACTAAGAGCAGAGGCAGACAACAAGGAGGTAGTAGAGGTAGGGGAAGAGGAAGGAGTAAGAGTAGAGGAAAGTCACAAGATCCAGGGAGATCAAATGACGGAGGAAGACTTACATACAAGTGTTACCATTGTGGCTTGCAAGGCCATATGAAGAAAAACAGCTACAAGTTGCTATGAGAGCAAGGACAAGGCAGTAATCAGCCGAAGAAATAGGACGGAGAAACACTAGTCACTCTCGCAGATGATGTGGCTATTTTTTCTGTCAATGAGGACATGCCTTCATTTTTCTAACCATGATGCTGAGTGGGCGGTAGATACTGCAGCTTCATACCACGCCACTTCTCACAACGATTTCTTCTCGACGTACAAAGTCGAAGACTTTGGTACGGTGAGGGTAGGAAACACCAGTTATTCCAAGATCGTGGGAATTGGTGATATTCAGATAAAAAAAAATGTTGGCTGTACATTGGTACTGAAGGATGTCCGACACGTGCCCGACCTTTGGCTAAATCTACTTTCCGGGGTAGCCCTTGACAGACAGGGCTCCAATAACCACTTCAGCAATGGCACATGGAAGCTCACGAAAGGTGTCATGGTTGTCACCCGCCCGAGGACATATTTATGGTATGCTTTACAAGACACATGTGAAGGTTGGCTTAGATAGCCTTAATGCAATTGAAAATGAGGCTTAACCAAATCTGTGGCACCAAGACTCGGTCACAAAGGGAAAAAAGGATTGTTTACTTTGGCAAAGAAGGATCTCATCACGGTTGCCAAGGATGTTGCACTAAATTCTTGTAATCATTTCTTGTTTGGTAAACAACATCAAGTCTCGTTCAGTTCCTCTGTGAAGAGGAGATCAGAGTTGTTAAACCTAATACACTCTAATGTTTGCGGTCCCCTAGAGGTGGAATCATTGAGCGGCAACAAATATTTTCTGACCTTTATTGATGATGCTTCACGGAAGGTATGAGTGTACTTCCTAAAGACGAAGGATCAAGTACTCGAATGCTTCAAAAGATTTCATGCCATGGTAGAGCGAGAAACAAGATAGAAGCTAAAGTGTCTCCGAACAGACAATGGAGGCGAATATACTTCTAGAGAGTTTGAAGCATACTGTGCAAATTATGGTATCAGACATGAGAAAACTATTCCACGTACCCCACAATACAATGGAGTAGCAGAGAGGATGAATCGAACCAATGTGGAAAGAGCCCGATGCATGCTCAGTATGGCAAAGTTGCCGAAGCCATTCTGGGGTGAAGCTGTTCGTGCCATCTATTATCTGATAAACAGATCACCGTCAGTACCATTGAATTTTGATATTCTAGAGAAGGTGTGGTCTGGTAGGAATCCCTCATATTCTCACTTAAGAATTTTTGGGTACAAAGCATTTGCACATGTATCCAAGGAGCAAAGGCAGAAACTTGATGCCAAGACCACTCTATACATCTTTGTAGGCTATGGAGATAAAGAATTTGGATACAAATTATGGGACCCAAAGGCCAAAAGGATCATTGGGAGTAGAGACATGTAGAGACATGGTGTTCCATGAAAACCAGGCGTATGAGGATTTTGAAAATCCCACAAAATCCAGCAGTTCTAGTTCCAGTGCACAGGACATTGTTCCAGACCCTGCACCATTACAATTTGCCATAGACAATAACGAAGTGCAGGATGAAGCTACAGAAGCAGAACAAGATAATTATGAAGGTGTTGAGCAGGGGGAGCAACACCCCCTCCACCTGATGTTGCAGGACCATCACAACAACCAGAGGATGATGTACCTCATATAACTGACTAGCCTCAATCACGAAGATCCGAAAGAAGACGAATTTTGTCGAGTAAATATCCGGAGTCAGACTATATTCTGCTTACTGATGAGGGGGAGCTAGAGAACTTCTAGAAGGCACAAGCTCATACGGATAAAGACAAGTGGATGCAAGCCATGTAGGATGAGATGGATTCTCTGCAGACAAATCAAACCTATAACCTATGAGCTTGTGAAACTTTCAAAAAGGCAAGAAAGCACTGAGAAATAAATGGGTGTTCAAGCTGAAGAAAGATGGCAGTGGGAAATTGGTGAAATATAAGGCTCGATAGGTAGTTAAAGGATTCCAACAGAAGAAAGGAATTGACTTTGACGAAATTTTCTCACCAGTTGTTAAGATAACCTCAATTCGAGTCATTCTCAAATTAGTAGCCAGTTTAAACTTGGAGCTTGAACAAATGGACATGAAAACTGCATTTCTTCATGGAGATCTAAATGAAGAAATCTATATGGAACAACCGGAGGGTTTCAAGGTTCCAAGAAAGGAGAATCTGGTCTGCAAGTTGAAGAAGAGTCTATACAGCCTCAAGCAAGCACCTAGATAGTAGTATAAAAAATTTGACTCATTCATGGTGGGTCAAGGTTACAAGAGGACTATTGCAGATCAGTGTGTTTACGTTTAGAGATTCTCATATGGTAATTTCGTTGCACTCCTATTTTATGTTGATGACATGTTGATCGTCGAAAATGATGCAATAAAGATTAGCCAATTGAATAAGGAACTGTCCAAGTCCTTTGACATGAAGGACTTAGGCCCAGCTCAACAAATACTAGGCATGTAGATTGATTGTGATAGAAAAACCAAGAAATTGTGGCTATCACAGGAGAAATACGTTGAACGGGTGATCCAGAGGTTCAACATGGATATTGCCAAGCTAGTCAGCTTCCCACTGGCTAATCATTTCAAGCTGAGCAAGAATTTCTGTCCCTCATCAAAGAAGGAGATAGAAGATATGACAATGATTCCTTACTCTTCAGCAGTTGGGAGTCTAATGTATGCAATGGTGTGTAAAAGACCAGATATTGCCCATGCAGTGGACATGGTGAGCAGATTTCTTTCCAATCCAGGAAAAGAACACTGGAAGACGGTCAAGCGGATTCTCAGATACCTTAAGGGTACATCAAAGATATGCTTGTGTTACGGGGAAGTTGAACCAGTTTTGGAAGGCTATATAGATTCAGATATGGCAGGAGATCTTGATAGTAGAAAATCTACATCAGGATTTCTTTACACTTTTGTAGGGGGAGCTGTGCCATGGTAGTTAAGGTTGCAGAAGTGCATAGCTTTATCCATGACAGAGGCATAATATATTGGAGCAGCGGAAGCTGGTAAGGAAATGTTGTGGTTAAAGTGATTTCTCCAAGAACTAGGTATTAAGCAAAAGGAATTCAAGGTGCATTGTGATAGTCAAAGTGCTTTGGACTTGAGCAAGAACTCAATGTACCATTCTCGGACGAAACATATTGATATTCGCTATCATTGGATACGTGAAGTGATGGAGCAACAGTTATTGAAACTGGTGAAGATCCACACAAAGGAGAATCTAGCAGACATGTTGACAAAGGCCGTTACTCGGGATAAGCTTGAGTTATGCAGAGACATAGCTGGAATGAATGTTTGATTACATTCTCTTCTGAAGGTTCTGGAGGGGGAGATTTAAAGGTTCCAGTTCATCTAGCTCCATCAGAAGGCTACCCAGTAGCTGACTCTACTACCCAGTAGCCCATGCCAGTAGCCACCCTATGGACGGCTTGCTGGTGGACTGTAGACATCTGAACTTTGACAAATCTTACCAAAACTTTAAATGTGTTCCCTCCCTTCTTGACTTATTTGGCCAGAAAACTCCCAATAAATAGGAAACTTAGTGAAGGCCAAAAATATGATTTTTAGATTAGTGAGGAAGAAACAAAGAGAGAGAGATTCGGGAAAAATCTCGGTGAGAATTTTTGTATAAAATTTTGTATTTTATTTCCAGCGTGGAATAGAGATATTCTCTTTATTTATATCTTATTTGTGATATTTTTTTGACCCCGGGTAACCAACATTTCTCTCACCGTCCACTACTACTCTCTTTCCCCCATTCCTCTCAAATTCTCTCTTTTCCCACTTTCGTCTTCCTCATCTCTAGCTTTGTTCTCTGCTTCAATTCACGAAATCCGCTTGGTACAATTCTTGCAGCAATTTGGTCAGTATTTTAGAATTGAGCCACCACAGCAACAAATCCAATGGTTTTTTTAGCTGATTTAATTTTTCTGTTGGGTAAGTAGCTGATTTAAAGTTGATATTGATATCTTTACATAACTCTATAACATTTTGAAGATTAATTATCTGTGATCCCTCTCTTCATTTCTCTACTTGAAAGTAACAGCAAATTTCCTCTGTTAATTTGCTCTTTTTTTTTTTATAAATAAATCCTCCTTTTTTTGCCCAAAAAATTAGCATATACGTAGCTCTGAAACTGGTTTGGGTTTCAATAGTACAACGGTTTGTGTGTATAGCTGTTGATTTGATTTGTTTACTCTACTTTGTTGTGGTGGTTATAGGGCCTACAGAAAGTTGTTTTGAATTACTTGTTCAGACCTTAATATGTTGCATTATCTGGGCACATTTTAGTTGTTGTTCTCTGTGCCAATTCTCTTTGTGATGTCACAGTCATTGATAAGGTCCTAGAGATATGAACAGAGTTTTTGTTTCTCTGGGTCTTTTGATGGCGATTTTTGTGAATTTGATGTTGGTACTCTTCAAATTTTTTTTATTTTGTATGCTTCAAGGTTTTAACATACTGTTTTTTAAACCTGTTTCTAATTACTTCTCCTTTCTTTGAGGTTTAGTTTCTATATTCTGTCATGTCCCTTTCTTTGTTTGGATGTAGAAAAAAAGTCAGCTTATTCTCTAAATTTTAAAGCGGTTGAAGCTTATTGGGTCGACTTTTGATTTGTTGTAGGGTCTCTAAAGCATCCATGATTATGGATTCACGTTTCACTGAATTCTCTGATTCATTAAATGGTTTCAAGTTTGACGATGCTGCTATTTTACCCAGTTTTTATCAGTCTCAGAATCTTACTGAAGGATTTGAATTTCAAGATGGTTCCTCAGATCTCAGTTTCAGGGTTATTCCTTCCCTCCCTACCAGTCCAGATTTTTGTAGTTTCACTCCATCTTCAAGCGCGAGCTCGGAACTAGATTCTCCAGATGATCATGATTCAGATCCTATGCTCAAGTATATTAACCAGATACTCTTGGAGGAGAGCATGGAGGAGAAGCCCAACATGTTACATGATCCTTTGGCTCTACAAGCCACTGAGAAATCATTGTATGAAGCCCTTGGTAAGAAGTACCCTCCCTCGCCATCGCACAACCAGCCACCCTCATTGTACATCAACCAAAATGTTGAAGGCCAGGAAATTTTTTTTGGAAGCCACACCGAGTACAGTATGAACAGCAGTAGTAGTGGTGGTACTTCTAATGCTTCTCAATGGATTGCCGATCCTGGAGAATATAGACTGTCTGTGAGAGAAAATCATCCTTTGTATTCTTTCCAGTCAACTTTGCAGAACAGTTCACAGTGGTCATTGGGTTCCATACACAGTTTCAGTGATAGTGCTGATAGGCAGGTGGACTCTTCTGCAAGTGCTCATCTGATTCCAAATATTTTTAGTGACAGAGAGTCTATCTTGCAGTTCAAGAGAGGGATGGATGAAGCTAGCAAATTCCTTCCTAGGGGTAGTCAATTAATTATAGATTTGAATAAGTACAATTTGCCTCTAGACTCGGAAGACGTGGCTCTGGAGGTAGTGGTCAAGGAAGAGAAGGATGAGAGGCATTATTCATCTGATGGCTCGAGGGGAAGGAAGCATCATCATCTGGAGGTTTGTGATTTAGAAGAGGAGAGGAGTAGCAAGCAATCAGCGTTTTATGTGGAAGAGGCTGAGTTATCAGAGATGTTTGATAGAGTTCTGCTCTCCACAGATGTTACACTGGAGCCTGCGTCTTGTAATGTTGATGAGGACTTGTCAAATAGGCCTGACAATACCTTGTGTCAGATTGGACAACCAGATAGGTCTACTGGTGGAAAGGCTCGTGCTAGGAAACAGGGCAATAAAAGTGAAGCTGTGGATCTGAGGACGCTCTTGATAAGCTGTGCACAATCTGTTGCTGCTGGTGATAGCATAATTGCTTATGAACAATTAAAGCAGATTAGGAAAAATTCTTCACCTTCCGGGGATGCTCATCAGAGGTTGGCCAATATCTTCGCTATAAGTCTTGAGGCACGCTTGGCTGGCACTGGAAGCCAGCTTTATGTAGCCCCAGATTCCAAGAGGATATCAGCTGCTGAGAAGTTGAAAGCTTACCAGCTCTATCTTTCATGCTGCCCATACAAGTGGATCTCAATTTTCTTCGCTAATAAAATGATTTTGGATACATCATCGAGAGCTTCAACGCTGCACATTGTAGATTTTGGTATCACATATGGTTTCCAGTGGCCCATCCTTATCCAAGACCTTTCAAACAGGCCTGGTGGACCCCCCAAGCTCCGCATTACTGGAATAGATCTTCCCCAAACCGGTTTCCGGCCTTCGGATTTACTCGAGGAGACAGGGAATCGGCTGGCAAAGTATTGTGAGCGCTTTAATGTTCCTTTTGAGTATCATGCCATTGTAACAAAGAAATGGGAGGTGCTCAAAGTTGAGGATCTGAAGATTGAGAAGGGTGAGGTGCTTGCTGTGAACTGTTTGTTTCGCTTTAATCACCTACTTGATGAGACAGTAGTAGTAGACAGCCCAAGGAATGCTGTTCTAAAATTAATCAGGCAGTTGAATCCCAATATTTTCATCCATGCTCTTGTTAGTGGATCTCACAGTGGTCCCTTCTTTCTCACTAGGTTCCGCGAAGCACTTTTCCATTTTTCTTCAGTGTTTGATATGTTCGATGCAACTCTATCCCATGACAATCAGATGAGGTATACTTTTGAGCAGGTGTTCCTTGGGCATGAGGCCATGAATGTTATTGCATGTGAAAGCTCAGAGAGGGTTGAGAGGCCTGAGACATACAAGCAGTGGCAGATTCGCAAAATGAGGGCTGGTTTCAAGCTCCTTCCATTGAACCAGGAGGTCATGAAGAAATTGAGGGATAAGGTTAGGAAAGGGTACCACAAAGATTTTGTATTTGATCAAGACGGCCATTGGATGTTGCAGGGATGGAAAGGTCGAATTTGCTGTAGCTAGCTCCTGTTGGGTACCTGCTTAGAAGTACTTGAAAGCATTTTATTAGACTGGGAATGCAGTCGAGGAAATTCTTCCAGGGGTGTCCTGTCGATAATATAGGAAAATAAAAGCAAAGGTACTTCTTTAGTTCTGGCTCCAACTCCCCCCACTCCCCTCTCTTCTGCCTGCCTGATTGATTACACATGCAACATGCACAACCAAATGAATGTAGTTGAGTACTTTAATGTGTGGGCAATGTATGTTATAGTTGGTACATTGCTAGGTATACTATTTCTGTTTTAACTCTGCATATTTGAACAACGAATGTGGGTGCCTGCCTTAACGTGTTCTGTTTGGAACATAAGCTTGACTTGGTTTGTGCTATCTGTTATTTATCTAGCATGTTTTGAAGGAGCTAACATTACAGGTGTCTTGTTGTCAGAATACGCTGGAGTATAACCTGCCTTCTTGCAGAACACCCTCATGGCTTGGAAGAAAATATGTCATGCAATATTGTCACCACTCACCAGCGCCTCTCTAGATTCATATATTGCATAAATAGATATGTGGCTGAATGCCTACTGGTCACGGTGTGAAAAATCGTCAAGTAACCATGCTGGACAGTTATGTGCCTGATCCTGACTTGCCATAACAAAGACTGGATAGTGGTTACAAGCTCATTGATGACGCTGTCATTTCTCCAGCACTGCCTATTAGTTTCTTGTCCAGATATTATGTTAGTAAATTATGTTCTTCCTTAAATATTCCGCTTCTGTGAATATTAGCATAGGACTGGATTTGTCACTTCTGCTTCTTGCTTGTGGATTTTCCCATGAGCTAAGTAGTTGCATCATTCAGAAGTATCAATGGAAGTTGACTTATAAAGTTTTGTTATATTCCATCTTTGTTTCTTGGTACAGTGTTCATTAGTATTAATGTAATTTCTTTCCATAAAATGGACAGTTGACGCGGAATTGTTTTAGGTGACTATTCGCCGAGGAGATGATTTGTAATTCATTCATAGGATGTCGGTAGTTCTTCTATGTTGGTCACCTGTTTACCCTTGCTTTTATGTTTGATTATTGTAATTGAGTAAACCAAGTTTTTTGAATCAATTAAATTGTGCTACAGGGTCATGTATTTAGGAGGTTGGAACATATAATAGTAAGTTCAAACATGATGTTGTGACGGGGCATTCCTAGATATCCAAAACCATGGACTCTACTGTAATTTGTTCGGCTAGTTATGAGAGTTCTTTGGTGTCTCCAATTGGTTATTGATGATGCCACGATCAGCAAATAGACTTTTATTCGTCGCAGCTGGATCTCAAATGGCAAAATTTCATCAGTGCCATGGATGGAATGAACATCTTGAATAGTAGTAGTATACTTCCAATCTATTGCGGGTCCTGGGTTGATTTACTTTATTTCATGTGCTGGCCATATGTTTCTTCTCACGAAACTATGAATATGATGAATTATACAACTAATTACTTGTACTCCACTGCAACAATCTAGTGTACCGGATTTGCTACAAGGTTTTGACAAAAAGTTAAATATACGTAGTCTTCCTCCTTCATGAAAAAAGACCTTTTTTTTTTTTTGTATTTAAATCTGTAATACCTAGATCACAATAAGTCGACTTTATTGTTGCGTCAAGTCCTATGGTAATTTGTCCGGTGACGGATTCAAAATATCGACCGGGTGATGCAATTTTTATAAAACAAAAAAAGGAGTAACCTTCCAACAAGCAGAAGAGCTATGCAAAATGATGTTATCAGAAGAGTAGATGTGAATCAATTTTTTCTGGTTTCTAGTCTACAGTAGATTTGAATTACATCTGAAATTTTAGACTAATATAATATAATTTAGTCTACCAAGGGTTTACCAAGGGTTTTGGGGGGATGAATTTGGTCCACCAAATGCGTTCATTGTTGACTAATATAATATAATTTAGTGACTTTTTTTGTTGTGGAAAACATAATAATTTTTGGAATCTTTTGTCTGCACTTTTAGAATTTCATAACTTAAGCAAACAGTCAATTCAATCCCAGGCTGGTAAAAGGGTCAATCAAACCATTTCTTTTTCTTCTCCTTAATCTTATTTTCTTCATAAACACACGTGTGGTAGGCAGTTGGGTGGCAACTCGTATGACCTAGACCTTAAAATTGTAGCAAGTTTGAATCCTTGGCTGCTTCCTATGGTAGAAATTATTATGGTATCGAAAATTATTTTTATTTTTATAATATCAAAAGTTTTGATTCAATTGAATTACATTACGATTTTTATATATGTCAAGTTGTGATTTAATGTAATCGATTAAAATTGATCAAAAGAAAATATACAGTTCATACTTCAAATTAGAAGAGTAAAAATCTTTATTACGATTGACAAGCCATACTCTTCCACTTGATAAACCACTTCTGTCATCCTCTTGCTCAGACACATACAATACATACACCCACAGAGCTCAATCAGCTCTCTCTGCTCACACCCCTGCTCTTTTCATTTTTCACAATCTGAATTTCTTGTGGAGACTTTCTGGGGTTGATGGGTCAATAATATTGCTTGATGTATGACATGGTAAAATGATTCAGAAGAATTGAAAAGAGCAAAGAAAATAAGTATTAAATAATGATCTTCAATGTCAATTGGAAATCGATTTAAAATTAAGATCCAGTCAATTGGAAATTGATTTAAAATTACGATCCAATCGACTTAAGTAAGTATTGGTTCAAATATGTCAAAGTTACGACTTAATAAACTTGGATAGAATTCATCTCAACAACCTAAGATTGAACCCTTTTTTTGGGTTGAATATCATTGAGTGCTGATAATTTTTTAAACGTATTTGTAAAGCTATCAATTTTGGTATGTAGAATTTTCTATCTTCGATTGGTCAATAACATTGTGTGATGTGTAACATGATAAACTGATTCTAGAAGAACTGACAAAAACAAAGAAAATAAGAAAGTAATTCAACAAGAAACAAGAAACAAGAAACTAGGGGCTGTAAATGGAATTATCCAGAAGCCACCCAACACGGTATTCCTTCTCACCCATGGCTTTCTTGGTGGTTCAGTGGTCATTGTCTGAAACGTCGCTGAGTGCCAAATAATAGAGCTTAAATAAGGCGACCGGTGAAATCATAGTCAAGCCAAACACCTTTTATCCTTTCATGACAGTCAATATATTATGGAATAAAATGCTGATATGGTGTGCCCGTCTATTAATTTCTAAACATGCATCCATATAAATTTATGCTCCATTTAGTACAATAAAAATGTAGAAAGATAAAAAATTAGAAGGATGAAAAATTAGAAGAATAAATAAAACATCGTGTTTGGTAAGTAAGGAAAGTAGGAAGGATGGATAAGTGGATGAATTAACTTTCCTTCTAACTCACAAAAATCAATCTCTCCAAAATCGGAAGAAAAGTGGATGAAAAATTAATTATTTATATTGAGATATATCTTATTTGTCTATATTTTTTTTTTATATATATAGATATTATGTATACATTAATTTCATATAAAAATACAATGTTAATATATATATATGTATATATATATATATATATATATATATATATATATGATATATATATATATATATATATATATATTTAAAAATTTTAAAAATAAAAAATTAAAAAAATAATAAAAAAATAAAAACAAAAATTTTAAATTTAAAAAAAAATATTTTTTTTCATTTTAACTAAGGGTGAAAATTTTCGATTCAACACGATGACAAGCTTCGAACTCGATACGAAAATAAACAGATCAACTCGCAACTCGACACGACACAATTAGTTAAATGAGTTAAATTAAGTTTGACTAATATTCGACATAAACCCGTAATTACTCAACACAAATCTGATAGACATAAACCCGTAATTACTCAACACAAATCTGATATGATACGACTCGATTGTCACCTCTAATCTTAGTTAGCACAAAAAAAAAAAATAGTCATTGTTATTTTCCATTCATCCAGCCTAACACGAAGGAAGAAAAGTGTATCCTTCCTATTTTTCATCCTTGAAGAATAAAAATTGTATCCTTATTACTTTTCATCATCTCTACCAAACAAAGCAATAAAGAGTAATAATTTTGAGATGATCCAAAATACAAAACTCCTACTGGTGACGGAACTATGCATAGGCCTTGGGGGTCCATGACCCCTCACATTTTGAAAAATTACCATAGACATCCATATATGTTTTTAGAAATTTTTATTGCTACCTCCTTGGTTTTTAAGTCCAATTTATAAGTATTTTAGGTGTGTTTGTTAATCCAAATTCAACACTTAAAATAAATGTATTATGCACTTATTAATTAAGTTTGTTTGATAACTAAAATTTGAATATCTTAATATATTAAGTACACCTCCAAAATAGGCTAAAATATTATATAGGAGATTCATTACTTAATTTTGAAAACTGAAAGTTGAAAGTATTGAGCAAAAATATTTTTAATAATATATATAATATGACAATTCTACCCCGAAATTATTCACAATCCTATTAAAACTCTAATTAGTGTTCTTTTCAAAACCCCTGATCTTTATATCCTCCCCACCACTAGTTCTTTTTCCCGTCGTCATCTTCAGGGATCACATAGGTAAGTTGCTTCTTCCATTTTCTTCTTCATTGCACACATACACACATAATTACATTCGCACAGTACATAAGGCACACATACACAAGTTGCACATACATACATATTCTACACATGCATACACAGATATACACACACAAATCACATGCGTGCACACTCGCACGCGCGCGCACACACTGCACATGCATACACATATACACACTCTGCACATATTGTGTTATTCAATTTGTTATTATTCTATTTATTTTTATTATTGGTTAAAATTTATTTGTTAAATTATTTTATATGTATTTGTTGAATTAATTTTATTATCATTTAATTTTAACCTAAATCAATTTAACTTAAATCAATTTTATTATCATGTTTGTTAAATGTAGATTATAATATAATAATAATGATTGTTACTTATGTTATGAATTAAACTGATTTGATATATCGTAGTTTAACTTTTGATAAATATATATTTAATAAATATTTTTAAAGTAAAGAGTGGAACTTTAATAAATATTTTCAGTACTTAAATTTCAGTAGTTACCACACAGTTCACAAATTTAGTATTCAGCTTTCAATTTTCAGACTTCAACATTCAGTTTTATCAAACACCACCTTAGTGTACACAAAAATGATTAATGGCTCGATATTTAATAACTAAATAGTGGATGTAATCACATGGATTAATGATACTCCTACTGATAAAGACACTTGTTTGGATGATTCTGATAACTACACAAAAAAAAATAAGTAATTTTTTTTTCCAAAATTGAGTTGCAAATGTGGCTTATCTCAAAAGTAATGCATTGACTCATGTTTTATTTTTCCTATAGTATCAACCATCAAGGGAAACTATTATTACAAGGATAATTTATTTATAGCCATAAATTTATATCATAAATAAGAAAAAAAGAGGATAGTGATATTGTCACAAACTAATTTTTATTATGGTACGAACCAATTTATAATTTTTGTGACCCAAATTAACTTTGTAAGATGACATTGTAAAAATCAATTTTAACAGGTTCTTTATAAATTAAATTTTTTTGTCAACTATAATCGTCGAATAGCTTTGTTGAATAGAATCTGTCTATGTTATAATTTTGGGCCCTTAACATAAAATTTTACTTCTGTACCACTATAGAATATAGAGAGTATAAGATGTATTCAATCTAATCTTTTATGTAAAGAGACTCTTTCAATGAATGAAATTCATAAAAACGTTACCTTCAATAGTGACATTTAGAATTCCAAGTCATTCCTTCATGTGTGGCTAAAACAACTGGATTAACTGGGGAAAGCTAAATATGCTGTAATCAAGAGAACAGATTGCTGGATTAGAACCACTAAGTTCAGAATTGGAAAGTTACAGTGGTGTTTGTACCATATTTCATTACACGACAAAATACTCATTCAACTGATTGCTTGACATTTTGGGTAAAAGAGTTAACATATCAGTGTCTAGGGTTTGACAACGGTGTCTAGGGTTTGATAATGGAACTTGCCAACTTTTGAATTGCACTCCATTTTTGGATTCACTTATCATCTTTTGGGTTTATCTACTACATTTTGAATAGAGTTTATTACTTATTGGAGATAAAACTTACAATCTTTTGGAATTTTTTTTCAACTTTTTAGTACTGTACAAAAAGTAAAATTTTGAAAACTTAGATTTTAAAAATTTGTATGGTACTTGATGGGACACTTCTAGGAGAGTGTTAGATTAACAAAGCGTGTCCTCGGCGCCGAGGTACATCCTTGTCTGTGGCGAGGCCACGTGTCCTCGATACCGAGACCCCTGCTCTGACAGACATGCTCCTTGGCATCAAGGCATATGCCCTCGGCTCCACTCCGGGAGGAGTCAAGTGTCCTTGGCCCCGAGGGTACTCACAAACTCCAATCTTGCCACAAATTCTTCGACTTCTATAGAGGCTACTGATTGACAGCTGAATAGTCTAAACTAGACTAGGAGTTAGGAGGGCACTCTGCGCAATGAAGTCAGAATAGCAGAAAAACTAGACACTTAACCAGGTGGAGTTAGACGCGTGGCATAAAGTGCAGAATAAGGGGTAAAAATACAGAACTACCCTTCTTGATTTACGGCTATTTCAGGCAAATATTTAATGAATCCTCAGTGATGTGACATCCATAGCAAGCTTGAGAAGCCGAGGGAATGAAGTATTAAATGCTCTGGGTTCTGAACATTTAAAGTCTTTGCATTGAAGAAAAAGTATTAATTGCTCGGGACTCCGAGCAATCAATTACGGGGTATCCCCCATATGAAATAAGAGGCACACTACTCCATTTATGGACGCTACCTACTGTCTAGACCATCAGTAATGATGAGTCTTTGAAGGTATAAATAGTATTCAAAAATACATTGCAAAAGTACGCAAATTCACCCCTCAAGAGATATATAATGCTTTCTTCTTCCCCTCTCAAAGAACTGATTTGATCGCTGAAGAAGATACGTCGAAAAACACTACAACGCCCTTCTAACTTGTTTTCTGTGTGCCAAGAGCACCCAACAACCTGCTTGAACCAGTTGGACAACCTCCGGGGTAATTCATCACCACTCTTTAGGTCCCCCTTTGACCCTCTTAACTCATTCCTTATTGCGGGATCTACCATCTCAACGAACACGAGTTCACCAGGGGAGAGATCTGTTTTCATTTCATCTATCGTGCGAAAATCTTTGTGCATAATCTGGCGCCATCTATGGAAAACGACTAGATTTTTTGAAGAATAGTGACCATGGTGAATTCTCAACAAAAGGGAAAGGGTCCTCAACAAAGGAATATCGATTTACCAGCCCCCTCTATCTCGAGAACGAAAGACCACGCTGAAAGTGTCAACAAGTGATTTTTCGTTCACTCGAGGAAACAGACCCGCCAAACTACTATGGGTATTGGGTCCAGAAGATTTGCCCCGCTAGCTCGCCAACTGGTTGAGGTAATCGAGAAAAAGTTTGGAGATCGGTTACGGCAGTTAGAAGAGGACAACATCAACATCCTAAATCGACTTGATGAATTCATATCCTCCGGTGGGGGATCTCGAGATTTGCTGCGGTCTAGGGATCCCTCTCTATTAGGGAGGTGGGACCTGAGGATCTGAGAAATCGCCTGAGTGGCAGGGTGGGGAGTTTCAAGGCTCCAAAGTGCCTGAGGGCCAAAAGATGTCTCCCGGAGGTCCTAGCCAAGAGGGCTAAGCCGTTGGCTTGGGATAACCTCCGTCGGGGACTGTCCGGGAGAGGGGGTATGGAGGAGTCTGAGGAGGGGTCGACCCTCTCCATCCAACACCATGGGTCGAGCGATCGTGTTGGCTGGCGCCGAGAAGATGGAGGGATACCCCTTGAGCAGAGGAATGACCACAACACACGGCTGGACTCCAAGAAGAGAGGTAAAACCCTGCTAGAAGAGAGGTAAAATCTGACAATGAAGCCATCCAGTCACCTTTCACAAGGAATATTATAGAGATGGAGGTACCCAACAAGTTTACGGTACCAAGGTTCAAGGTGTATGACAGACAGTCTGACCTAGAAGCCCACCTCAGACAATGCAAGCAAATGATGTCCCTGTACCACTCGAACCACCATTTACTATGCCGGGTATTATCAATGAGCCTGGGAGACTCTGCCATGAAATGGTTTGAAACCCTTCCACTCAACAACATAGGGTCTTGGAAGGAGCTAACCAGACAGTTCCCCGTCCGGTTCATCACAGGAAGTAGGCAAACCCAAAGACGTCGGATCACTATTTGACCCTGTGATGGAAGGAAGGAGAAACCCTCCGCCAATATGCCACTCGCTACTGGGAGGAGGTAAATGAGGTGGAGGGATGTTCTGAGGTCATGGCGACAACCTCCTTCAGACTGGATCTCTCTCGAGACACCAATCTCTACCAGTCCTTGACCAAGAAAACACCGACAGATATGGGGGAGTTGATGGCTTGGATAAATAAGTATTCTCGGATCGAGGATGAGATGGTGGGGGGCAAAGGGAAGACTCTCGCCCCAAAGAGAAAGGAAAGGGAGAAAGAGGGTGCCCCTTCCCGGAAGGGGTTGATACCTCTGGCAAGGAGTTCCTTCAAGGGAGTCCACACCGTATTTAAGGAGCCCATCTACAAATTACTTCATAAGATCAAGAAGGAACCCTTCTTCAAATGGCTGCCCAAGATGCAGGGTGATCCGTCCACCCGAAACCAGAAGGTGAAATATTCGTACCACTAGGACTTTGGACACCTTACCAAGTATTATAGGGTTTATAAGTCTTTCCTAGAGAAAGTGGTGCAGGAAAGACATCTGAGAGAATATATCAAGGATGCAGCGCAGGAAGAGACCCAAGGCGCCAATGACCAAGTCACCGTCTGAGACAATGTAGTTGACGTCATCCATGTTTGCCCATTGGAGCGTCTGACGTCCAAGACACTCAAATTTGATCTTAAGAAAATAGCCTTCATTAGGAGGGTGGACTAGGTAGATGGGGGCCAGCCAAGCAAGAGGCCCCGAACTAGCAAGGGAGACATCATTTTTTCTGATGCTCACTGGGCAGGTATAGTCTTTCCCCACGAGGACGCCTTGATCCCAACCTTGAAAATTGGTAACTTCAATGTTAAAAGAGTGTTGGTAGACTCCGAAAGCTACTCCAAGGTAATGTACTTTGAAGTTTTGAAGCGTATGGGGCTTGGTACACAGGGCCTCACCAAAGTCAGTACGACCCTCGTTGGGTTCAACGGCTCATACGCCTTGCCCTTGGGAAAGATCACACTTCCGGTTACCACCGGGCCCATGACAACTAACACGGAGTTTTTGGTCATCGACTCTGATTCTCTGCACAACATAATCATAGGGCGGCCCTGGTTGCATACCTTAGGGGCCGTGCATTCCACCTATCACCAAAAATTGAAGTTCCCCACCCTGGAGGGAGTAAAAGAGATCCGTGGGGACCAAGCATCTGCCAAGAATTGATTCTATTCAGTTGTAAGAGCAGGGGTTGCCTCTAAGGAGAATGAGCGAGCCCTAGAAGAGATCTTGAATAAATAGCAATTACGGTGCGGGGGTCTAGGAGTAGACAACCCCCATGATGGATCTGGTAGATCGCTCGATGGAGGATCTCCAAAAGGTGCTCCTGGTGGATGGAGATTATAAAAGGTACTTCCTGATCGGCTTTACCATGCCCATAGTCGAGCAGGAAGGGATGACCAACTTTCTAAGAAAAAATGAAGATGTGTTTGCATGGGACACTATGGAAATAAAAGGCGTGAGCCCTGAGGTGATAACCCATAGGCTTCATGTTGACCCTGCTCATAAGGCGGTCAAGCAGAAACCACGACGCATGGTGCTGCACCATGCCCAAGCAGTAAACAAGGAGGTAGAGAGGCTCTTGGAGACCAACATCATCTAGGAAGTTCAATTCCTAGAGTGGTTGTCAAATACAATGTGTGCAAATAAGAAGGGAGGGAAGTGGTGCATTTGCGTGGATTTCACTGATTTAAACAAGGCTTGCCCCATGGACGACTTTAAACAAGGCAGGGTACCATCGTGTGACCTTCCTGGATGCCAGGGCTGGCTACCACTAAATTTCTCTCCATTTGTTTGACTAGGAAAAGACCGCCTCTATCACCCAAGGGGAGTTTACTGTTACACGGTCATGCTGTTTGGTCTAAAGAATGTGGGGTCCACTTACCAAAGGCTTATGAACTGAATGTTCAAATAATAGATTAGGAACACGATGGAGGTCTATATTGATGACATGTTGGTTAAAATTTAGAGGAGTGACGATCATCTTACGGACCTAGAAGACACATTCTCAACCCTCCGAGAATACGGGTTAAAGTTGAGTGCAGCAAAGTGTGTCTTTGGAGTTGGTTCCAAAAAGTTTCTCGGGTATTTGGTAAGTCAGTGTGGAGTCGAGGCCTACTCGGAATAGATACAAGCTATCCTGAACGTACAGAGTCCCCGGACAGTCTGAGAAGTTTAGAAACTCACGGGAATGTTAGCTGTGCTAAATCGTTTCATCTCTCGGTCATCGAACAAGTGCAATCCCTTTTTTGGGTATTAGGGGGGCTGGGAGTCAGGAATGTGAAGATGCACTCCGAGGGATCAAGGAGTACCTCAGAGTCCTCCCAACCTTATCTGTCCCTACTAGGCAGGAGATGTTGTTCCTATACTTGACTGTGTCAGGATTCGCTGTTAATGGAGTATTGGTCCGCGAGCATGGACGCGAACAGAAACCAGTGTACTATATGAGTAAAGCCCTGTTGGACGCAGAGACAAGGTACTTGCCCTCGGAGAAGTTAGCAATAGCACTAATCACATCCGTAAGGAGGTTGAGACACTACTTCCAAGAACACCCCATCACCGTTCTAACGGACCAACCCTTGAAGGCAATCCTAAGAAAGGTGGACCTCTCGGGAAGGGTCGCCAAATTGGCAGTGAAAATGGGAGAGCATGATATCCACTTCAAACCTTGCGCTGCTATAAATGGACAAGTACTAGTGGATTTCGTAACAGAGTTGTCTAAGGAGTCTCCTCTCCCAGAGGAGATAACCCCTCTTAGGGAACGACCCTCGGTAGGCAATTTAGGGGTCTTCTGGAACCTATGCATAGACGTATTCTCCAATAACAAGGGTTCTAGTATTGGGGTACTACTAGTCTCCCTAGAAGGAGCGGTTATAGAACAAGCCGTCCGGCTTGGTTTCAAAGCATCTAACAATGAAGCGAAGTACGAGACCCTTATTTTCGGACTTAAACTGGTTGAGGCAACTGGAGCCATGGAGCAAATCGTCTACTGTGATTCCATGTTGGTGGTCAACCAGATCAATAGAGAATTTGAAGGAAAGGACTCCAGGATGATGGCTTACTATCATGAAACAATGGTTTTGTTCTGTAAGTTCAAGAAAGTTGAATTAAACAAGTTCCTTGGGATAAAAATGCCCACGCTGACGCCCTGGCTTGTTTGGCCTCGGCACTGGATTCCAACACAATGCGAAGGATCACAATAGAGTACCTTCCCAACTCTGGCATAGATGAAGCTCGCAGGGTGATCGCCATCCAGAAAGGGGAGGAGCCCCCCAGTTGGACCGATCCACTACTCCGGTTCCTCCTTTCTGGGGAGCTCCCGGGATGCCCAAAGGAAGCCAGGAAGATAAAGGACCCTAGATTTTAGGTTTCCCAAGATTAGAAGTTGTACCGAAGGTTCTTCTCAGGACCATATCTGCTATGCGTCCGGGAAGATAAGTCGAACCTTCCTGTACGAGACAATAAAGGTACAAAAATATGTAGCGGGCACTTAGGTGGGCGATCCATGGCCCATTGCATCATGTCCAAGGTACTGGTGGCCATGAATGCAAAGGGACGTTCAGGCATACGTTAGAAAATGCGATCAATGCCAAAGGTTCGTACCAGCCATTAGGCAGTCGGTGGGTGACTTGCATCCGCTAACTATAGTACTTGGCCATTTGCCCAATGGGATTAGACCTAGTTGGACCCCTTCCAAGGGCTCTTGGAGACAAGAGATTCCTGATAGTAGGACTGATTATTTCACAAAGTGGGTATATGCAGAGCCCCTGACCTATATTCGTGACATAGACACCAAAAAGTTTTTATGGAAGAACATAGTGACAAGGTTTATGGCCCCCTGAGCACCTGTGTCAGACAATGGGACCCATTTCAACAATGGACCTTTCAAGTCCTTCTGTGAGCATCTCAAGATTCGGAACTACTACTCCACCCCTGCATATCCCCAAGCCAATGGATAGGCAGAGTCCTCTAACAAGATTATCATTAATGAAATCAAGAAAAAATTGGAGAAAGCCAAGGAGAGTGGGTGAACGAACTCTTAAATAGGCGTATAAGACCACCCTTGAGCCTCCACGGGAGAAACCCTTTACGCTCTCGCATACGGGATGGAGGCAATCATCCCATTGGAGGTAGGTCTCCCTACCATAAAAACTCAAGCTTTTGACACCAGGGACAATGACCATCAACTTAGCCTGAATATGGACCTCACAGAGGAAAGAAGGAAAGTGGTGGTGTCTTGAAATTAGCCAAGTATCAAGAGGGAGTGTCCAAACTTTACAACTCAAAGAGCAAGTCAATCCCGAGAGTTCCAAGTAGGCGATCTGGTGCTCAGAAAGGTGGTAGCAAACGCCCGAGATCCAGCAAATAGGAAAATGGGCCCAACTAGGCAGGACCATACAAAGTCACATCAGTAATGATGAGTCTTTGAAGGTATAAATAGTATTCAAAACAAATTGCAAAGGTACGCAAATTTACCCCTCAAGAGATATACAGTGCTTTTTTCTTCTCTCCTCCCAAAGAACTGACTTGATAGTCAGAAGGGATACACTGAGAAACACTTCGGCGCCCTTTTAACTTATTTTGTGTGCCAAGAGCGCCTAGCAAACCCGTCGAAATTGTTTAGACAACCCCTGGAGCAATTCATCACCATTCCTTAGTCCCCCTTTGGTCCTCTCTCAACTCATTCCTTGCTGCGGGATCCACTATCTCGACGGACACGAGTTCACAGGGGAGAGATCTGTTTCCATTTCATCTATTGTGCGAAAATCTTCGCGGCACAGTACTCTAGGTCATTTTTTTGGGTTTTATTTGAGTTAGTAGTCCACTTGCACAGTATAATAGTTGCCAATATTTTCTATATTAAAGTATATATAAAATATTTGAAATATTTTCAAGTTTCAAAAACTTGTGGGGATTATTAGAATAAAATTAATTTTTTTAAAGATTTATTGAATTTCATTTTAATTTGTGAATTTCAGTTGTAAATTTTTTGGTCCTATTTAGTGTGTATATTCAAGAATAATAATTTGTGACCTTAAATTGGTTTATGGCTATTCAAGGCTAAACAATAAAAAACCATTGAAAATTCAGGTTAGACCCCAACAATAAAAACCATTGAAAAGTCAGCATGTGCAAAACCATTGA
This sequence comes from Ilex paraguariensis, assembly GCA_963454935.2. Classification (NCBI taxonomy): domain Eukaryota; kingdom Viridiplantae; phylum Streptophyta; class Magnoliopsida; order Aquifoliales; family Aquifoliaceae; genus Ilex; species Ilex paraguariensis. Next base: position 1,533 of record CAUOFW020002113.1, on the reverse strand, counting down.
AAAGTCATCATGTGCCAAACGGCTGCAAAAAAAAAATTGAATAGTATCTTGTGTACGTTACACACACAATGGCTATATAAGTGGTTGTTAAGATAGCTTTTGGTAACACGAAATCAGCACTCCAACTTTTCTTCCAATTGCTTGTTTCAATTCTCATATACTTGGCCTACTCTTCAATATCATCAATTATATTTTATATTTGGGCCACTCAGATTCGAAGTCAGATTCATTCTTACCTTCTAGTGGACGTGACTATTAAGAAGGTGACTGCTGAGCTGCGCAGCCATCTGGTTGGATCTTGGAGTCGCTGGTGTCCGTTAGTACCCTCACATGAGGAGGCTCAACTGCTTTAGAATAGTGCATCACACGCCTCTCAGACTCCACATGCCAACTATTTCTAAATAATTTTTTTTGGTTTATATAGATTGCATGTTATATACATTTTCTGTATTTATTTAAATTGCATGTTATATTTTTAATGATCTAACTACTGTTGCATGCTTTATTTCTAATTTTAGATTGCAACATTCATAGTTATTTTGCTCACATCATAATTCTAGTATTTGTTGTTATGATCAAAAATTCAGTAGCCGATTTTCCTAATTCCAAACATAAATCTACAAATAAAATCTTTTATTTATTTTTTACACATGTCCTATAGTTCTCTGACAAATATCTAACATGGTCCTGCTGATTGGGAGTTGTGAGGTGGTTTCTGCTTCCACTTGTTTTTCATCAAATTCATCGTTAATGAGTTAGAATTTTTAATATACAATAGATTTTATTTAAATGTATGATAGGTTATTCACTAAGAGAGAAATTGATGAGAAAAACATTTGGAGATCTAAATCTGTGCGCAGCTACTCTAGCTTTTACCTCAAGTTCGCTTCTTTGATATTTCTCCAGTCCGCCTTCGTGCTTATCACACACACTCTCTCTTTCCCCTCCTCCTCCCTCCTCCTCCTCTTCCTCATCATCATCATACTTTATTTTCTACGTGCTGCTCAATCTTTGTCAGTTAATCATAGTCCCAGCAAAATTGGTATCAAATACTTGCTAATTGTAGCATGATTTGTATGTTATCGAGGTGTTCAAAGATTCAACATTAGTCAATCATTTTGATGATACCTAGAATAATTTTCAAGTATGAGCTCAGGTGTGTGAGGTCAAACAAGGAGGTCAGGCAAGACACGCAAATCTCAAAGGACTAGAGCTAGAGCTCTTTCTAGATGAGGCAATAGCGAAAATGATAAGGCAACAATTGGATGTTAACAGGAACCCTACAAGCGACAAAGAGTCATATTCAAGCGCAAAACCTCAACCACTAAGAAACTCGCCAAAAATCAAGGAGGAATCCACGGATGACAGGTTAGGATCTCGGCAAGGATGCTCACAGAACCAAGAGTAGCCTCTATAAATACTGTATATGATGGTGTAAATTAATTTGGATGAGCAGAAGGTATGAAATTAGCTTGGCAGCTTGGATCTGAGCCACAAGGCTCGCGATGATCGTGAGAAGTTTTGCAAAGGGAT
>CAUOFW020002112.1:0-57040 GCA_963454935.2 Ilex paraguariensis | reverse complement strand
TTGTTGATTTCAAGAGATTCTATAACCCATTCTATTTTTTATTTCAGTCCATTAACTAAGAAATTTGTTCTCCTAATGGACCCAATTTTATTTATTTAAAGTAATCTGGCAAGCACAATTGAAGATATTAAATAAAAAAAATACCAATATATTAGTAAAAAAAAAATTCAGGGTGGGCCCGGGCCTCTCCTGGCCCATCTTTGCGTCTGCCACCGGATGTTGGTAGTGGTGATGTTGCCTCCCCTGGCCCATGGAACGTGAGGCTTTATAGTCGATTGGAGCCTAAGACCATCAAAGCGATGGCTTTAGGCACCATGACAAAAATAAGGCCCCAATTTTGATATGCAGTAATTCCATGTTAGTATTTCATAATGGATAATAGTTTGTAAGAGTTTGATTTAATAATTTGATAAAATCACGTGACAACAATTGATATATAACCTCATAATATTTTTGTAATTATCGTTATTAGACTTTTTACTAGGTATAAATAGTACATGCTATTATCATTATCATTAGGTTAAAATATATTTTTTTGTCATGTAAACCATAAAAGTTAGAAACAATTATCTACTCATTGTTTTCTCGCTCTGTTTCGAACACTAAAATAATAAGTTTTTTAACTGAGGTATTAAATTTGATATTAAATTTAAATTCTTTTAAAGTTAATATTTCCCCTCCCTATATATATATATTAATATATATAATATATTATATATATATATATATATATTTCAAAGATTAAAATTAAAAATTTTTTGCCTCAAATTGATTTGTTTCATAAGAAAGATTAAGTAAATCAATCATACTATTAACTAAAAATAATATGTTACCATTAGTTTAATACAAAAATTTTATTAATAATTTTGTACTTTAAAAAGTGAAAAAAATCTCCCTTAAAAATATATAAAATACTTCACTTAGATCTGTCGTTTTAGGACTCCAATCATCTCGAGCCTACCTAGGACTTATATTATTCCAAAATTTTTATTTTCAAACTTTAATGCTCCGTTTGTTAGAAATAATGAAAAGTAGGAAAAATGAAAAGTATGAAGAATATATTTTATATCCTTCAAGGATAGAAAGTAAAAATGATACAATTTCTTTCCTTTGAGTTTGCTTGGATGAAGGAAAAATAAAAATGACTAATTTTTTTGTTGTGCTGACTAAGATTAGAGGTGACAAACGAGTCGTGTCGTGCCAGATTCATATTGAATCATAAAATTATGAATCTTTTATATTTCTTATTCGCGTGTAAGGTTATTTTCAAGTTTGTATCATAAAATTCATGTCGAGTTCGAGTTATGTCATCGTATTGAGTAGAAAAATTTTACACCTAGTTAAGATGAAAAAAAAATATATTTTTTAATTTTAATTTTTTTTTTTAAATTTATTTTTAATTATATATATATATATATATATATATATATATATATATATATATATATATTATCATTGCATTTTTATATGAAATTAATATATATATATATATAATATATAGACAAATAAGATATATCTCAACACAAATAATTAACTTTTCATCAACTTTCCTTCTGATTTCGGAGGGATTGATTTTGGTGAGTTGGAAAGAAAGTTAATTCATTTACTTTTTTATCCTTCCTATTTTTCTTCCTTACTAAACATGATATTTTATTTATCTCTCTAACTTTTCATCCTTTCAATTTTCTATCTTTTTATTTTTTTTACCGTACCGATAAGAAAAGTAGAAAAAAGATAAACAAAAGTGACAAATTAAGAAAAGAAAGCATGGGGACCCAAAATCACATGCCAGCAGCAAACAGAAGCTCCATCATGTGCACGTGAGCCTTCATTCTGCTTCCTATTGAGTGCCCAAAAAGACAGCTCGTGTGCCCTTTTTGTCCTCATTCTCTGCAATAGAAATCCCGTGGTGAGGCGTAGAATTGTCAGACTTTTTTGTCCATTCAGTAACTGTGGAGGGTAATTTGGGTAAGTGCACATATTCTATTGTGTCCGAAAACCAATTACTGGATCGTTCGGTTTCGGACCCGCATTATTTGGGCCGGGGTTCATTGTTTTGGATCTTGTTATATCCGTTTTACAAATGATCCCATTCTAGTCGATTCATTAAATTGCAACTTGGGAAAATGATTAATTAGTTTGGTTTTTTGTTTTTTGTTTTTTTTTTATTTTGGTGCTATGGATGGGACCCTCACTTATTTGAATGCAAAGTTAACACAAAAATGATTAGCTTTTAACGGGAGAAATATGGCATCCGTTGGTTGCTCCAATTTCACAAATTCTTCCCCTCTGGCTCTCACCAAGTTTACCAGGCAATCCACACCCTGGTTTGGCTCTCTTATGCTCAGTATGGAAAGTTGAAAAGATGAAATATTTGAGTGATAAATAAAATATTATATTTGGTAAGGAAGGAAAATAGGAAGAATGAAAAAGTTGATAGATAAATTTTTCTTCCAACTCACCAAAATCAATCCCTCCAAAATCGGAAAAAAAGTTAATAGAAAGTTAATTATTTGTGTTAAAAAGTATCTTATTTGTCTATATATCATTTGATATATGTATATATATTAATTTCTTATATAAATATAATGATAAAATATGTATTTTAATTTTTTTTAAAAATAAAAAAAATATTTTTTCCATCTTAGCTAAGGTGAAATTTTTTGATTTAACACGATGACTCGACAAAAATTCGAAAATGACCTGGCACACAAACACGAACACGAAATATAAACGATTTATATTCAGTACAATCCGTTAAACCCAAAATTAACACCATCAACTCGGCACGACACGATTAGTTAAATAAATTGAGTTAGGTTTGACTAATGTTCCACACGAACCCTCAATGACTCGATACAAGCCTAACACGACACGACTCGATTATCAACCATAATTTTAGCAAGTAGAAAAAAAAATTAATTATTTTTATTTTTCATCTATCTTATCAAACACGAAGGAAGGAAAAAGTATCGTTTTTACTTTTCCTTCTTTAAATAATAGAGAATGTATTTCTCTTACTTTTCATCTTTTTTACTTTCTATCATTTCTATCAAACAAAACATTAGGGTGTGTTTGGATCACACGTTAAAGAGGATAATACCAGTAGGATAAGAGAAAAAAACACGTAGGACCCATTTATCATGCGTTTGTTAAGTAAAAAAATGCATCAAAAATCTCATTTGGGTTATCTTGACCCAATTTGAAAAATCAACTTTAACCCAAAACTAGTAGAGATTGACATATTTTTTACACCGACTGAATAAGTGAAAAAAATGACATATCTGCCTAAAGCCATGAGCCTTAGGTCTTACTTTTACCCTCCAACGTCTCTTTTCATCCATGTATAGTTGGGTATTTATCTTTATATTACTCTCCTATGTTTTCCAAATAATTTGGAGATATCTTTCTTTCTGAAGGGGTTAGCCCTTATGATGACACGTGTTACAACATTAAATAAGCTCACGTGAGCTTGACAAGACCAGTCATGTGACAAGGATATTCACCCAGTCTTGAGGACCGAGTCGAACAGATCAGTTCGTTTGACAAACAAAGGAAGAGTTAGGTTCTCTTGATGGCCGAAATCATCAGCTTGTCCAGCTAAGCAAAGAAAGAGCTCGACTTGTACTAAGCCGAGTTCGTTAAAGTGTTCGGCAAGGTAATTGAAGAGATCAGTTTGTACCAAACCAAGTCCTTAATTTGTTCGGCAAATGTCAAATGTGCTCGGCATTCGATATGACCGAGCTGTTTCAAACGATAAACAAAAGGATAAAGATTTGCCTATAATTTAGGCAATCAGATAAACGAATTAGAGAAATTGAAGATATCAGGAGAAAATAATAGAGAAATATCAACAACTTCCTAAACTGAATGATTGAATCTAAAGAAGGTGTGCCATCTTGAATCAAGAATGACGAAAACCCTAAGGGGATGACTACCAATAAAAAGCAAAAGGAATCAAGGAGAAAGGTACGCTGAACTCTCCTAGACCTAGTACCATTCTTTATGTTTCATTATTGACTTAAGCATCCGAGTGCCTTCGATTGAAGCACTTCGATCTTAGATAGTTTGTTCGTTTTGTAGGAAGGAGTTAAGGAGATTGTTTAGGCTTCGTTCTCATAAATCGTATCACATATTCACATACAGAGGCATAACCAATTTTTCGCCTCTACATTTTGGCGTCGTCTGTGGGAAATGTCATCATCTTTCAGAACAAAAAGCCACGATGTCAAGGCTCAGAAGCGCAATTGGATCACCTGTAGGCAATTTTTCCTTGGGAAATTTTGATCCTACGTCTCATCCTTCTGACAGCAACGCAAGGTTGCATGCAGTCAGAAGCCCCTCCAGAATCTCGTGAAGATGACGAGGTATCCTCTGTGAGTTTCAAGCCCTCAAAAAATCAGAACCAACAGAGCCAGGATCATGGTAAGTCCCTCCGTGCCGAGGGGGAAGACTATTCCTTGGCAAAGCTAGTCCAATCTCTGCAGGATCGACTTGATGCCCATGACAAGATGTTTAAGAAGTTCTACGCTAGGGAGAAAGATCTGATCAAAGAAAACGAAGAGTTAAAAGCCAGGTTGAAAGAAGTGACAAGAAGAAAAAGCGGGCGAGAAAGGATCGGCATGAAAGTTCGGGAAGAAAGCCTAGCAGGTTTAAACCTGCTGATGAGAAAGATTACCATCAATAGAAGTTTCGAATCTAGGAGGATGACACGTGGAAGCAGTATATCAACGAAGAGATCAACATTCGCTTGAAGAGACTAGAGTAGAGGTTGGCAAGAGACCTAGCCAGAAGAGCAACATGAGAGTATGGGGACGGTTTGGAGTCATCCCCATTCACTGCTTGGGTCGAAAAAGCATGAATCTCGAGCAAGTTTGTCATCCCGAACTTCAAGTTATACGACGAAAAACTGACCTAGCCTCACATATCAGGCACTTCCGACAACTGATGACCATCCACCGAAGAAACGAGCCACTGCTCTACACTATCTTCCCTAACAGTCTGGGGGAGTCCGCCATAAAGTGGTTTGACATCTTACCAAAAGGAACGATTAACGGGTGGTCTCAGTTAGCCGAGCAGTTCACAGCTCGATTCATCACGAGCAATAAACAACCAAATGATGTTGGGGCCCTACTGACGCTGAAAAAGAAGAATAACGAAAGCTTGCAAGAATATATGCATCGCTATTGGGAAACCATGAATGAAGTCGAAGGGTGCAATCCAGAGATTGCAGTTGCATCCTTCAAGATCGGCTTGCCGAAAGAAAATCCACCATACCAATCGTTCACAAGGAGACCTGCTACTAACCTAGAAGAATTAATGGCCAGGATTGAAAAGTATGCCAAAGTGGATGACGACTTATCCAGAGAAGTGGTTAAGGAACATCCGAGCAGGAGACAGTTCGAAAGGGAAAAGTAAGTTGAGCCGAACAGAGAGGGAGGAAGAAAGTTTGAGAAAGAGGGATATCCCCAAAAGTCTCCTTTTTTGGGCGTAAATACATTGTTCAAAGAACCAATATACAAGGTTCTAAGTCAGATCAAAGATAAGTCATTCTTCAAATGGTCGAACAAGCTAATAGGTGATCCATCTAAAAGGAATCCAAATTTTAGGTGCTCGTATCACCGAGATATAGGTCATATGACTGAAAATTGTCGATCTCTCAAGTAGCACCTGGAGGAGTTAGTCCAAACTGGACATCTCACAAAATTTATTAAAAGTGAGCAAAAAACTAAAGGAGGGAGAACCGAGCCAAAAGGGGATTCCAACACTCCGATTGGGGTAATTGATGTGATCCATGCCGCCACCAACCCTCAGATGTCCACAAACAACTCTGTTCGGGCTTATATTCAGAAAGCAGCCAAAGAGAGCGAAGTGTACGAGTTAGGAATAACCCCGGAGGTCGCCAACAAATGAATCAAGATAGAGGATACAGTCGAAGTGATCAGTTTCACCGAGCAGGATTTGGTCGGCGTTCACCAACCGCACAATGACGCCTTGGTCGTCACACTTCGAATTGCGAATTTTGATGTGAGAAGGGTCCTGATTGATTCGGGAGTTCGTCAGAAATCATGTATATGGATCTGTTCGAGAAGCTCGGCCTCAAGAAAGAGGATCTCAAGCTCTTGAATACTCCACTTATCGACTTCAGTGGAAAAACGATTCTGCCCAAGGGGAATGTCACGTTGTCCGTAAAGACAGGACCAGTTTGCGTTATGACCGAGTTCCTGGTAGTGGACACAGTCTTGGCATACAACGCAATTATGGAGCGTACTTGGCTGCACAAAATGAAGGCGGTACCATCGACGTACCATCAAATACTAAGGTTCCCATCATCTGATGGAGTAGTAAATATTCGAGGAGACCAAGTCAGTTCTAGAACTTGCTTGTTGGCTTCTGTCAAGTTTAAAGACAAGACAGAATGCCCAGGAAATTGCTCTGTGAAAAAACAAATGAAATAACAATCAATATCAGATAGCTCGGTTGACCCTGCCGACCAAGCTGTCAAAAACAGCCCTAAAGTACCTTTAGGCAAAGAAAGTGAGGCTACAAACCGAACAGTTGAAGACTTGTCTAGAGTACCTCTAGACAAGGATGCTGACCAGGAAAAGTATTTTTTGTTAGGAATAGCCCTTAGTTCTAAACAAAAAGATAGAGCTCGTTACACTACTGAAAGAATACGCCGATTTATTTGCAAGGAGTACCACCGATATGCTTGGCGTACTGCCAAAAGTGTCATGTCATCACTTAAACATAGACCCGAGCTTCAAGTCAATCAAGAAAAGCTCAGGAGGTTGACGACACAACATCAGGAGGCAATAAAAGAGGAAGTGGCTCGCATGCTGGAGTCTTAAACAATTAGGGAGGTCAAATATCCGACCTGGTTGTCAAACACTGTCGTGGTAAAAAAGAAAAATGGGAAATGGAGAGTTTGTGTTGACTTCACCAACCTCAACAATGCATGTTCAAAAGATAGTTTTCCCCTACCGAAGATAGATCAGTTGGTAGACGCAATAGCCGGGCAGGAGCAGATGAGTTTCTTGGATGCCTACAGGGGATATCATCAGATCCCCCTTGCCGAGGAGGATCCAGAAAAGACAGCTTTCATAACGCCGGAAGGAACGTACTGTTACAGAGTAATGCCCTTCGGGTTGAAGAATGATGGAGCGACATATCAAATGTTAGTAACCAAAATGTTTTCACATATGATAGGTAGTACTATAGAAGTTTACATCGACGATATGGTAGTTAAAAGTCGGAAGGCCACAAGTCATTGTGCCAACCTGAAGCAAACTTTCAACATTCTTCAGAAATATAACATGAAGTTGAATGCATCTAAATGTGTTTTTGGGGTTGGCTTGGGGAAATTCCTCAGGTTTCTGGTAACTCACCGAGGGATAGAAGTAAATCCTGACCAGGTAAAGGCTATTACCGAACTACAGTCGTCTCGGACTTTCAAAGAGGTTCAGAGGCTAACAGGAATGGCAGCAGCGCTCGGGAGATTCATATCCCAAGCTTCTGATAAGTGTAGACCCTTCTTCCAGTCAATCAAAGGAAAAAGGGGAGCACTTTGGTGTCAGAAATGTGAGGAGGCATTTGCAAAACTCAAGGCGTACTTGGCATCACCACCAATTCTATCCACCCCTTCCCCTAAAGAGGAGCTTTATCTCTACTTGGCTGTATCGGAGCACGCTGTTCGTGGGGCACTGATGAGGAACGACGTGGGAAAGTTGAGACATATTTACTATATGAGCAAGATGCTTTTAGATGCGGAATCAAAATACACTCCGTTGGAGAAACTCGTCCTAGCACTCATTAGCTCAGTTAGGAAACTCAGGCATTACTTCCAAGCCCATTCAGTTACAGTGTTCACCGACCAGCCCTTGAAGTCATTTTTTTCGTAAAGCTGACCTATCCGGACGCATTGGTAAATGGGCAGTTGAGCTCGGAGAATTTGACGTTCCGTTCGAGCCAAGAAAGGCGATAAAAGGCAAAGTTGTGGCAGACTTTGTAGCAGAATTTCAATCCAGGGATAGCTCGGAGAAGAGCAAAAAAATTAATTGCAACCGAGAACCAAGCTGTTGTGGCAGCTGAATACTTTCTGTTGATGGTTCTTTGAATTATAAAGGTGCTGGTATAGGAATCACTCCTGTAAGTCCGGACGGGTGTACCTTAGAGAAATCTATCAGGCTCGGCTTCAAGGCTTCAAATAATGTGGCAGAATACGAAGCCTTGATTGCTGGAGTAAAGATGGCAGTAGAGCTCGGAGTATTAAAGCTCCAGATATTTTCTAATTCGCAACTAGTGGTGAATCAGATAATCAGGGAGTACGCGGCCAAGGAAGAAAGAATGATAGCATATCAGGCCATGGTCGGGAAAGAATTGAGCAAAATACCAGAGTATTCAATACAGTAGGTCGGGAGAGCAAATAATTCACATGTCGATGCTTTAGCTTCATTGGCCACGACAATCGAGCAGGACGCGGCAAGATCACTAACTATTGAGTACCAACCCGAGCCTAGTATTCTGCCGACCCGATCTGAGAAAGTCTTATGTAATGAATCCGAGTCGAGCTAGATGGATCCAATAATTGGATACTTGAAAAATGGTGACTTGCCCGAGGACAGCAAGGAAGCCCACAAGCTGCGCCTAAAAGCTGTTAGGTTTTGGTTGTCCCCTAAGAACGAATTATATCGGTGCTCATTTGGAGGTTCATATCTGAAATGTGTGCACCCGGCAATAGTTGCCGACTTTCTATCCTAAATACACGAAGGATGTTGTGGAGCTCATACAGGAGGAAGGTCTCTAGCTCATCGAGCCATTTCTTAAGGTTTTTGGTGGCCATATATGCAGAAGGATGCTCATCAGTTTGTTAGGCGATGTGAGAAGTGTCAGAATTTTTTGTCAATCCCAAAGGAAGCCATCCAGCGAACTGCTTCCCTTGGCAAGCCCATGGCCATTCGCATAGTGGGGGCTAGACATTGTGGGACCTTTACCTCGGGCCCCGGGCAACAAGAAGTACCTTCTAGTGGCCACTGATTATTTCACAAAATGGGTTGAAGCTGAAGCGTTGGCTAACATCAGAGATACTGACACAAGAAAGTTCGTTTGGAGAAACATAATTACCAGGTTCGGCATCCCACACACTCTTGTTTCAAACAATAACACACAGTTCGATAGTGGTCCCTTCAAAGCTTTTTGTCAGCAATACGGGATCTGAAAACACTATTCCACCCTGGCTTACCCCAAAGCAATGGACAAGCTGAGATCACTAATAAAACAGTCTTGAGTGAAATCAAAAAAAGGCTCGAGAATGCTAAGGGGAGACGGGTCGAAGAGCTGCAGAATGTATTGTGGGCGTACCGAACCACACCTCAGCGGTCGACAGGAGAGACTCCTTTCGCCTTAGCTTATGGAATGGAAGTTGTCATTCCCTTAGAGATCGGCCTACCAACCTTGAAGACCGAGCTGGTCGAAAGCGGCAGCAACGATGCCGTTATGGCATGCGATCTTGATCTAGCTGAAGCAAAGAGAGAGGAAGCCGCGATAAGAATGGCTTCATACCGAAATCAGATTGTCCGAGCTTACAACAAAAATGTAAACCCTCAGTCTTTCACACCTGGAGACCTAGTTCTTAGGAGTGCACTAGGGTCGGCTAAAAATCCAGTCGATGGGAAGCTCGGAGCAAACAGGGAAGGCCTATACAGAATAGTCAAAATTGGGGGCAGCGGGTATTATGAACTCAAAACCTTGGATCATAAGGCAGTACCGCGCCCCTGGAACACTGCGAACCTCAAAAAGTTCTATTTCTAAGAAGTACTTTTTTAGATAGAACTCCGAAGTACCTTCAGAAATTTAAGGGTGCCCCTTAAAGTGATGATATATTAGCAGCAATTGTATTAAACCAAAAGTTATCAATAAAGATTCGAGGATCCTTTTTACTTCAACACTTACTTTACATTATATACGTCCTATTGTCAAGGCAGGGAGGCCAAAAAACCTAATAGAAGTCAAAAGCTTAAATCAGGCGCAACCATCCAATCAAATTCATGCCCTCAACTAGGCATGATGATGTAAGTTGTTTAGGGATGAGTTTGAGGCCAATCAGATTGGCGGGTCGGTGCAGAGTAGAAACACTCTTAGATCCCAAGGGGACTTTTGAGTAACTCTACTGAGGAGCCAAGCACTTTGAAAAAGGCCGAGCAAGGCCGAGACTTCAGAGAGGCTTTAAATTTATCGCAAGTATAAAAAGGTTCCTGTTGAGGAATCGAACTCTTTGAAAGAGGGCCGAGCAAGGCCGAAACTTCAAAGAGACTTTAAATTTTTCGTAAGTATGAAAAGGTTCCTGTTGAGGAACCGAACTCTTTGAAAGAGGGCCGAGCAAGGCCGAGACTGCAAAGAGACTTTAAATTTATCATAAGTATGAAAAGGTTCATGTTAAGGAACCGAACTCTTTGAAAGAGGGCCGAGACAGGCCGAGACTTCAAAGAGACTTTAAATTTTTCGTAAGTATAAAAAGGTTCCTGTTGAGGAACCAAACTCTTTAAAGAATGGTTGAACAGTGGTCATAACTTCATGAGCCTTAAAATTTTTGCTAAAGGCATAAAAATTTTATCTAAGCAATCATCAAAACAAATTTGTAGAACTGAAAAGTTGCGATTTTTCATTCAAACTGTTGAAGAATACAAAAATTTATGTAGAATTCATAAGAGTAATGGGTTACAAAAACTTTCCTAAAGTGTTGATCAGGTAGAAGGAGGCTGGGAAGAGCTCGAAAAAGTGTGCTTGGAGAAGAGTTCTGAAGAAGGGTCAACTTCGGCAGTGATCAAAACAGCCTGTCAACCCTTGCTAAAGAGTGCCTCTTTAAGCTTAGGCATTTGCAGAGCTAGATCGGTCTCGGCTTTGTCAACACCCTCATTATAGGCAACATCCACCTTCTCTTCAGTCATCGCTTTGTTCTGATCAAATTCTTCGAGAAGTGTGGAATAATCAAGCTGGGATTGAAAGAGCTCAACATTAGCCTCGTGCTTAGATTCCTTTAACTTTACATTCTCCGAAAGAAGCTTTTGGTTCTCATCTGACAGGCTTTAATTTTGAGCCTGTAAAATCTTCACTTCTTCGCACAGTTTGGCGTATTCTTCATCAACACTTTCTTTCTTTGCAAAGGCTGAAGCTCGGGCATGGATCGCGTCCTTCATAACTTTATCTTTACGTGCAATCCGAGCTCCAACCTCATGAACTTTTTGAAGACCCTTGAGAACACGGAGAATGAGAAGACTTAGAAAATTTTTTGAAAGAAGTAACAAAAAGTTTGAAGGAAAACTTACTAGGACTATGTGTTGAATTGCTTGTCGAAACACTTCATCGTAGTTAAGCGCCTCGTTCATTGCCAGATCCTGAGATAGGATTACCTTCCTAGCAATTCCAACTGCTACGTTGAAGTCCTTAATAGTAGAGTCCTTGGTAGTGATCTCTCTCTTTTTCTCCTTTAGCACAGGTCGAAAAGGAAGGGTTGCCGATCTGGGGGAGATAGTCATTTCATCCTCAACTAATTTCCATCTTTTTGGGTCTGGGTCTTCGGCAAGCTCAAAAATGGAATCATCTTCAAGTGGAAGGGTCTGGACAGAAGTAAGGGGATTCAGATCAACCGGAATTAAAGTTTCATGGTTTAAAGCCACATTCGCCTGGTCACTGCTCGAGATATCTGTATTGATTGGGGGAGCATCCTCGGGAAGAACCTCGACGGCAGAATCAAATCGGGGCACAAAAGTTGTTACCATTTGTTCAGAAGGAAGGGTCGACTCAACCGTTGACAGAAAATCCAAAAAATTCTTTACCATTTTACGACCAGATGCAGCCAGTGAAGTTCTCTTTTTTCCTCGGGGTGTTTTTTCCCTAGCTGCCTGGATGGCCTCCCAATCTTCTGCAAGAGTTGCATTGGGTCAGTTCGGCACGACAATAAAAGAAGAGTAGGACGGACTGTATTCGAGTAGAGTATGAGCAACTCGGCAGAACAACGACTCATTAAAGTCCCAAACCTTCTGAAGTTGATCCAACTTGACAGAAGACTCAGGAATTTTACCTTTGACGGTTTCACCTATGCAGAAGAAAATTCTCAAAAAAACATAAAACAAAAGCAAGTTAAAACAAGAGATAAAGGGATATCAAATACCTGGCATGCCCTCTTCATAGGGACAACGATACGAAGGAACAGCACTGACGACATACTCCCAATTCCCAGAAACAAACACTATGTTATTCTCATGGCCTTTGTTGAAATCTGGGAGGTGGGTGACTAAGTAGCGATCCTTTTTCCTCACAAATAGATAGAAACTATCCCCTGCTGCTTTGATAATGTAGCAGTATATGATCTCCCACAGCCCAAGACTCAAGTTCAGAATCTTGTTCAAAGAAGCTACCCCCATGACGATCCTGAAAAATTTCAGATAACACTAAAGGGGGTAGAGCTTCGCAGCAGAGAGTACCCAGATCAGAAGGGGATCAAGAGGGAACCGCATGCCTCCCTCGGTGATAGCTCGAGTAGGGATGGGGATTGATTCCCTTGTACCTGTTAAGGGTTCGCCTTTCCCAGCGACCCCCACTTCTACGTCATCTGGAATATTATATTTGATTTTGAAGGCGGGAACCTCAGAGGGAGTAAGAGGAGCCATTGGAGCTAAAGAAATAAGGCAGACTTGGAGAAGACGAAGTACAGAGAAGCAAAACAGAGAGAGGATGGGAGTCTGAAGGCAGAAAAAGCAAAGTGAGTAAAATTCAAAGAGAGGCGGTTTATGAAGGAAAGGAATCTTAAAGGCAATATTTAAATACTCAGAATGTGCCGCCAAAGCAAAAGGGGAAGTTACGAAGTACAAATAATGATGACGAAAAGATGAAAAAATGGCTGACAGATGAAAAAGGTCTGTTTGACGTTTTTCTGGGGGCAAATGAAGGGGTTAGCCCTCATGATGACACGTGTTACAACATTAAATAAGCTTGCGTGAGCTTGACAAGAGCAGTCATGTGACAAGGATATTCACCCAGTCTTGAGGACCGAGCCGAACAGATCAGTTCGTTTGACAAACAAAGGAAGAGTTAGGTTCTCTTGATGGTCGAACTCATCAACCTGTCTAGCTAAGCAAAGAAAGAGCTTGGCTTGTACCAAAACGAGTCCGTTAAAATGTTCGGCAAGGTAAGTGAAGAGATCAGTTTGTACCAAACCAAGCTCTTAATATGTTCGACAAATGTCAAGTGTGCTCGGCATTCGATATGAACGAGTTGTTTCAAATGATAAACAGAAGGATAAAGATTCGCCTATAATTTAGGCAATCAGATAAACGAATTAAAGAAATTGAAGATATCAGAAGAAAATAATGGAGAAATATCAGCAACTTCCTAAACTTAATGATTGAATCTAAGGAAGGTGTGTCACCTTGAATCAAGAATGACTAAAACCCTAAAGGGATGGCCACCTATAAAAAGCAAAAGGAACCAAGGGGAAAGGTACGCCGAACTCTCCTAGACCTAGTACCATTCTTTTTTTTTCATTACTAACTTAAGAATCGGAGTGTCTTCGATTGAAGCACTTCGATCTTAGGCAATTTGTTTGTTTTATAGAAAGGAGTTGAGGAGATTGTTCAGGCTTCGTTCCCAGAAATCGTATCACATATTCACATATAGAGACATAACCAATTTTCTGCCTCTACACTTTCTGTTTCACTTATAACTTTTAAGTTTAAAGAGAAATTTTCTTAAATAGATACTATTTCACAGTTTTTCTTATGCATACGAGACTTTTAATATTTATAAGAAAAATTTTCAAAAATTTCTTGTTGCTCAACGAGACAGTTCAGAGCGCCCATCTAATTTAAAACCCAGAAAACCATGAACATCTGTGAACAAGGACATGAAGGAAGATATTGAGGGAATTTTTTGGGGCTTTGTTTGGATTTTTTGTGAAGTGGAAAACCCAGAAATTAATTGGTGTTCTAGCATTGTTCTATGTTTCACCATGGACGGCCAACACGTAAAAAAAATTGTTTGGAATTGGTTAAAGGTTAATTTATAAACCAAATATGATACTGGATTAAATAGACTAAGGACGTAATAGTCGATGAAACTATATTACATCACCCTTATCCGCAGGACTCATAAATGTGTTGTGCTACCCCTGAACAGGACCGGATACAATCCACTTTGACGAAAATGAAGTTTTTGAGTTTTCTTTGATCTTATACATCGATATGGTTCTAAAAATGTTATATACAATAGGGTTGTAAAGATTTGGTACCAAAACACACCAACAGTATGATTAGAAAAATCGACAAAACTTGAAATTTCTGGTACTTGAAATGGAGGTTTTTAATTCGAAAAGAGGACATCGTCCAATGTTTCTGTAGTCCAGGAAATCAAATATGATGTTTAATTTTAGAAATAATGATGTTTTGGTAGTGAATTTTGAAGTTTCAAGTTTGAATTTTTGTAGGTATTGATGGCTGAAACTTTAAATTCAGATTTACTTCTTTTGTTTTGAAGGAGGATCCGATTTGGAACTATGGTTTATACCATTTTAATCCTTGTTTAACGACCTTTCCAAAAAAAGTATTATACGATCCGTTTGGACGTAACTCGAATATAGAACTAAAAAAGTAATTTTACTTAATTTTCGATTAAATCCAGACATAGAACTTTGGGATTTTTTGAATTCAGTTCATTTCATGTATAAGAATATTAATTGACTTTTTTAAATGAATTTTATGAAATAATCTCATTTGTTTTATTTATAATGCTGGTATTGATTTTGAAAACACTGATTCGAAGTAGGTTTTTTCTATTCCGAGACAAGCATGACTTTTCCATCCTTACATAATCTTTTTATGTAATTTACATAATTATATGATTTTTAAGAAGTGTTTTGATAATTGAGACATGACTAACTTGATTCGATTATGTATTTTGAAAATTTATACATTTGTGATTTTTCAGATTCAATTTTTGAGAAAATGGATTTTGATTTGATATGTGTCCATGGATTGAACAACGGAGGGCTTATGAATGGCGTTGATACCGTAATGGGTGTCAGGTGGTTCATTCACTGGTCATGGAGCCCTAGTGGCCCTCGGGCTTGGGTTACGGTTGACACACGGAGGAGCATATCTTCTTAAGGTAAAAGTCCCTAAATAGATTGGTATGATTAAATTGACATTGTGATGTCTTAGAATTGATTACTTGTTCAATAATGTGGCACCGTATTTAAAATATCGAATAAAGAATAATTTTTATTTTGTATTAAGTGAAAATGTTTGGATACTAACGATTATTATATTTTCTAACTATGTTATTCTGAAACATGACTTACCTATTGAGCTTATCATGCTCACCCTATGCTGTTTATGTCTTTTTAGAATTTATTGAGAGTATTTGGAATATTTGGTTCAATGATCAAACTTGTTTAGACGAGTATGGGTTGGGGGAAAAATTGATTCAGAAATCATTTATTATTTGTTTTGAAAATTTTGTAATGAGTTGAAAAGAGCCCTATTGAATCCGTTTCAAATTTGAATTTGTATCAACTTCACCCCTCGGAAGTCAGGGTTATGAAGAGCAGGGTGTAACACTTGCATTGTGTGGTCACAATAAATATGAGAATTCAAGTAATGAAGAAAATTTCTTTGAGCTTTTAAGATTTTTTGCTGATCACAATAAGAATATTAAAGTTGTTGTGTGAAATGAGTGATCAGTGGATGACACATAATTTGATTGTGTAAATAGAGAGAAGGACATTTTTGGTTGTATCAATAATGGAGTTATCATGTAAATGCTTTCAAAATATGAAAACCAGTAGAGATCAATTGTAAATAGTTACGTATAGTCTCATATATATCTTTGTAAAAGCATCAAATTAAAGCTTTTTTTCTAAATTTTTTGTTTCTATACCCTTATATTATATAAATTTTTAATAAATAGAAAACCAAAAATAAAAATTTGTAGTTAGTACCTATCCACGTATAAATTCCTAACTTCGTGATCTTAATTCTCTTGTACGAAGACCTTGGCACAACGTTGTGTTCTGTAACTTTTAGAGGGCATCTTAATAATAAATTACTAATGACACTTCATTTATCTAATTAATTGAAAGAAAGGACCCAACCGGGTGAAATGCCATAACCGGTCACCTTCAAGTCATCCAACCCCAACCACTGCATTGTACCTCTTCAACATTCGGCCCCCATGAAATATCCACATCCCCACCACCCCCACCATTTATTCATTTCCCATTCAGTCCCTCTCCCCCTCCCCCAATCCTTGCCATAATGTCATGGGGTCGTTTTTTTTAGTTAATGATGTGTGTGTGTGAGAGAGAGAGAGAGAGAGAGAGTCTGCATATTTATAAAGAGGGAAGAACTAAAAAGAAAAGTAGCACAGCACAAAGAAACTCTCCATCCTTCCTCAGAAGTAATGGCTTCCAATACTGTAGCCTATAGTGGCCGTGCCCAAATTGCTCAAAATGAGTCAGACACACCGTTTTCATCTCCTCTCTGGCCATCCTCTCGCCGGAGTCCGTCTTCATCTCCTTCTCTCTCCTCCAATTCATCTCTAGGATCACTCTCTTTCCATGATGATAATTCTCCAACTAGTCCCACCAACCCTCCTTTTAGATTCTCCGGAATTCCGTTTTCTTGGGAACATCTTCCTGGAATTCCCAAGCAACAACTTCTCAAGAAAAAGGACCCTTCATTAAATCTCCTCCCACTGCCTCCGGCTGGAACTCCGACCCCCTCCAAGAAATTCAATTACCAAAAAATTTCTCCAAACCCGAAGAAGTACAATAATGAAAGTTTTCGAAAGGATCCGTTTTTCGCGGCATTGGTGGAGTGTTCTAAGGATGATCGTGGCATTGACACCATTGGTAGTTTTTGGAAGGGCTCAAAGGTATCAAGAACATTAAGTGATCGTCTCGGGTTCACAGCCATGAATGCTTCTTGCAAAAGGACTTGTGCGGTTTCAGAGTCCATAGTTTATCTTCCAAGATCAAGCACCCATGCTCTTTTCAATAGTCGTTAAAGCTACGATCTATAAAAGGTCCATACCCGTTTGATTCCGAGAATAATCTCTATAGACAAGTGTTTATGTTTATAGTATGGAAACTCACTTTGAATGTGCCTATGTCTCCCTTCTATTTTCTCTCTCTTTCTTCGAAATTGTGTGGTATCTGCGAGAACAAGTCAACATATCGCCATATCACATAGTTACAATTTTCTGTATTACTTTTTACTAGGAACAAGTGTCAAATGTGATTTGTTTAGTATGTGAAGAACTGCGGTGGTTTGTCTTATTTGTAGACCATACGTTCTCTCTCTCTCTCTCTCTCTCTCTCTCTCTCTCTCTCTCTCTCATACATATATATATATATATATGATCCTTTCTGCATTCCATGTGGTGTTTTTTGGCAATTAGTGAAGATTACATAACCCCATGTGAGAGATAGGCACTGGACCGCAGTAGAAAAGGACAACCACATTAGTTAATTTAATCCACTAGCTAACAAGAGCAAGGGTTTGGCCAATTTGGTGAAGTTCTCTATGTGATTTAGCTGTCTGAAGAACAAATTGGAGATTGCAATATTTTGCTTTCAAAGTTCAAGTAAAAGCATAATTAGCGCGTAAGGAACTGTACCTGTATTTTGTTCTTTTTCTTGGCTTTTCATTGTTGTATGTTGGGCCAGCGCTTGTATTTTTGCTTGACTCTAGTGTTTCTTTTCCTTAATCTTCATCAACTGTCCCAATCATGGACCTTTTGGACTGTAGAATCGGGATGTACTGAAAGTCGAAAAAAGCCGGACTCTCTTGTGGTGCTTGAACTTGGAAGCTCAATTTATTAAAGTTCTGTCATCTCAACTAGCTTGATTTGTCAACCCTTATAACTCATCATAATTGTAAAACGAGCTTAGATCAGAGCTGTGTCTAATACACTCTAACAAATTACTTAATTACTTTCTCTCTTTTAGGCTACAAAAACTTGCCCAAGGGAATTTAGAAGTCATAATTTCCCTTGTAGACATCCGAGTTTTGAGATGTTTAATCATCGTCTAGTGATCAAGATCAAGGTCACATTTATACTTAAATCTGTCAAATTCTGGGAAAAACTAAACAAGAAATGAAGGCAATTCAAAGCCTTGGATCAATTCATAGATACAGATCCCACATTACACAGAACGGACTTATATCTTTCTATATAAAACGGGACTTTACTCTAAAGCTAACTAAAAAGAGCTTAAAAAAGAGTTCCCACTAAGTGTGTTGTAAATTTCAATTTTTGTTTTCTTGTGCAGTAGTAAAAGTGTCGAACTAACAACCATAAAATTATGGGTTTATACAAAAATACTTTATTTTTGCATAATCATGAAGTGACACAAGTTAAAAGAAAAATACAAGTGGTCACACAACAGCTACTTGCCTTTCTCTTCTTCAGTTTTATGGCCTTCCTATTTTTTGTGCAAAATAAGAATTTTGGTAGAAACTACAAAGCAATAGGGGCAAAGTGAGCCAAAGTGTCACCATAGAAGCAAGGTTCATGATATAGGTCACATTTATTTGATATTATTCTTTTCAATTTGGTAGGTAGGCTTACTTATTGTATTATTTAATAAGTTTTGCAACAATAAATTATCACGAGTTTAAAAAATATATGCAAATACGATTCCTAGCTAATTGATCTTATTCAATAAGTTTTAATGGTAATTCAAGGTTAACAAAATATATGAATCCTAGTTGATCTAAGACATGTTTTGCTAGTAATTAGAAACATTCGGAATTTGTGTTATAGACACGAGATTAAAAGATGTGAAAGGCAAAAAAAGGACCCCACGTGCATAGTGGTAGGCAGCAGACCGGCTTCAACCCCTTAAAATCGGATCCTTGCTTGTGGATGGACTTCATTTGTGCCTTTTTACTACTTTTTGTGTTGCATATGATGAAAATTCGAGTGGGCATTTTCTTTTTGTCAATTTTGTAACACCGAAGTGCAAAAAGAAGTTGTGCTATGATGAAGAGAAGAGATCCACCCAATCCTTTGTGCCTAGCTCAATTGAGTGGCAACTATTTGGTATCATGGCAAAACTTTAATTTATTTATTTATATATATAAAAAAAAAATCAAATTATGACAAGAGTGCATGAGAAGTGCTCCATGCTATTCCAATTTTTTAGTTGTTACATTAAAAAAAAAAGTTTTATCTAATCAAATTCCACCGACGTTGCTCATGATAATCATTGCTCATCTATTTTTTTTTTTTTGTGTAAACGAAATCAATTCTTATGCTTTTTGTTTCGTATCTCCCTACGACTCTCCATCGCAAATGCTGTCTAGTTCAGTATTGGGTAGTTTTCAACAATATGGAATGTGGTGTATGTGTCTTGGGTGGAGTGTAAGGGTGATACCAAGGCAAGAGATTGTGAAGAGCGTAAATCTCGTGCATTGCACGGTCTCATCTAATTAATGATCGCTTATATGAAATCAAGTCACCTAAATAGAAGCATTCAGACAAGGAATGGGTCAACAATATAGAATATGTCCATACTAACTTTAAGATTAATAATTACAAGAAGGATTTGATTATCAAATTTGATGAGGGTTGTCATCAAGTTCTTGAAATCATCATGTCTACTTCTTTTCTCCCCTTTTGAAAACGGTAATATAAAAATAAGATAGTTGCAAGGATAAGTAAGAATCTAGGTTTGAAGTGGTTATAGAGATGCTTATAAGATAGCATCGAGGTTGGCAGCTAATTTGCTTGTGCTTGTCATGTGTATGATAGGTTGGCTCATGGTGTAACCCACAATGCCCTTCTTTCTTTTATTTTTCGATAAATGGTACTGACACCTCTTGCATGGGAATTCCAACAGGTGATTAAAATCAATTTGCATAAGCAATTTGGTCAAAACTAATAAAAATTACTCAAAAAGAAAAATAAATCGGTAAAAAATTAGGCATAAATGGTCAAAGGTCAACATTCTTTTTCACCCTTTTTGTCAAGAGTAATGTTATTAAGACTTAATTCATTCTGACATTTAGATTAACTGTATGGCCCATCAAATATTAAAATTTGATATTGATGCAATGATTCTATTAAAATCACATCATTATATCAACAAATTAAATTAAAATTTTAAATTTAAATAATATTACTCTTCCGTCAATCCCCCAAGCACAAACGCTGTCCAATCCCCCAACACTCCAACCCACGCTCGATGGCAACATTGTCCTTGTCAATTCATTTGATCTCTTTACTTTCATTGGGGTGCTGTGGTGGGTGTTGGGGGTTGGGGTGGTAAATCTCGTGCATTGCGTGGGCAGTCTAGGGATGATATATAACAAAATCAAGTCACACGAAAGTTATATTAAAATGGTTCCTTTCACCTATGCTAATAATTTAGACCCCAAAAAAATAAAAAAAAACCTATGGCAATAATAATAAAAATAAGGATTTGACTATGAAAGTTTATTATGTGCTTGTCAACTTGCTATACAGTCATCATGTCTACTTGTTTTCTCCGGTCTTGGAAAAAGTAATACAAAAATATGAAACTTTATTTACCAACAAGAATTTTAATAATAGCAAGCTTAAGAATATAATTTGAAGTGTTTATATGAGATACCATATGGAAAGCATCAAGGTTGGCAGTTAATTTTCGTATGCATGTACTATCACACAATACCAGCACTACACACAAGCATTTCCCTTATGTCAGCTACTGTCATGTGATTGCCACTACACACAAGCATTTCCCTTATGTCAGCTACTGTCATGTGATTGCATTGGGTTCAGTTGCTGAAGCCACCTGCCTACAAGATAGTCTGTAAGTTATTTAGTCCTACCTGGCATTGTAACTAAGATTGGTTATAAATACTTGTATACTGAACTAAAAATGTGAATGGAAAATATTTGTTTCTCTTAGTTTCTTTGTGTGCCTCTGTCTTCTTCTTCAAGCTTTCTATGGAATCTATCATGGTATCAGAGCTATCTTCAAAGACAAGTGTCTGATCTGATGGCAGTTTCTACTAATTCTTCTTCATCTTTTACCTGTTCATCTACACCTTCAACTACAGATTCTTTTTCCTCACATTCATCTATATACTTACTCTCCAATATCTGCAATCTTATTTCTCTTTGGCTTGATTCTTCCAATTATGTCTCTTGGAAATTTCAGATCTCAACTCTGGTATGAGCTCATTCTTTATTCAGTTTTCTTCATGGATCATTTCCTTGTCCATCTAAATATATACTTGATGAGGCTGGCTCCAGAGATCAATCCACAATATCAGCAGTGGATTATTCAAGATCAAGCTCTTATGACACTTGTTAATGCCACACTCTCTTCCTCTGCTATTGCACATGTTGTTGTCTATACTACATCTCAGGATGTATGGCTTGCATTGGAAAGAAGATTTTCATCTCAATCCAGAGCTAATATTCAACAACTTAAGTCTCTGCTTCAAACTATCACCAAAGGTTCAGATTCCATTGATATTTACTTGCAGAAAATCAAAGAGGCTAAAGATAAGCTTCAAGCAGTTTCGGTTATAATTCAAGATGAGGATATAATGTTGTATACACTCAATGGTTTACCACCTGAATATAGTGCCTTTCGAACAGCAATTCGAACTAGATCTAAGCCTCTTTCTCTGGAGGATCTTCATTCTCTGTTGAAGGCAGAAGAAATTTCTGTTTTAGCATCTTCTAAATCATCCCCAACTTTTTCAATCCATCAGCTATGGCTCCTCCACAAGGCAAAATATATGATCCTAATTTTCCTCGTCCCAATTCTGGTTAAGGCAGAGGTTTTTCTAGTTACAGGAGTCGTGGATCAAATCGAGGAGGCAGAAACAATTATGGGAACAAATCTCATTCTCAACAATTTCGATCTAATACTGTCTCACAGAAGCATCAGATTTATTGTCAAGTCTGTGAAAAGTTTGGTCACAGTGTTGTTAGCTGTTATCATCACATGAACAGTGCCTATCAAGCTCCATCTCCACCTTCTCCTCCTTTCAATGCTATGGCTGCTTCTTTTAAATACTCTTCCTGCAATACTTAGCAATCACTCTTACCTACTGTTTCTGACTTATCTTCTCAGTATTCTGCTATGACTGCGTCCACTAGTCCCTCCACTCCTAGCTACTGGCTCACTGATACTGGTGCTTCACATCACCTAACCTCAAGACTTGAGGATCTTTCTCTTTCCTCTCCTTACTTTGGAGAAGATAAAGTTTCCATTGGCAATGGTCATGAACTACCTATTACACATACAGGTCATACCTTTCTTCAGACTCCTTCTTATTCTTTCAAACTCACCAACATTCTTAAGGTACCTTCTATTGCTTTCAATTTATTATCAGTCAAACAATTTTGCACTAATAACAATTGTCAATTCTTGTTTGATTCTAATTCTTTTTCTATCCAGGACAAAGCCGCAGGGCAAATTCTCTACCAAGGCAAGAGTAATAATGGTCTATATCCTATTCATGGACTCAGCCACTCTTCTACCTCTCCTTGTGCTTACCTTGGCTCTAGAATTTCTCATCACACTTGGCATGATCGATTGGGACATCCTGCAAATCCAATTTTACATCAGATTCTTTCTACTTCCAAGTTACCACAATCTCAGTCTTCTAGGTCTGCTTGTGTCTGTGAATACTATTTGTATGGGCAAAATGGCCAAGTTACCATTTTCTATTTCTACATCTAGGTCTGCAACCCCTCTTGGTACTATACACAGTGATGTCTGGGGTCCTTCTCCTCATGTATCTTTACATGGTTTTAAATACTACATCTCCTTTATTGACAGCTATAGCAGATTTACTTGGATTTTTCCATTGGTTCTTAAATCTGATGCTTATTCTGTGTTTACTAAGTTTAAACCCTTTGTGGAAAAACAGTTATCACATTGCATTAAAGTGTTTCACTCTGATGGGGGCAGAGAATATCTTAGTTCTTCTTTTCATAATTATCCTGGTGCTCATGGAATTCTTCATACCAAGTCATGTCCTTACACTCCTCAACAAAATGGCATTGCTGAGAGGAAACATCATCACATCTCTGAGACTGCTCTCACTTTGTTAGCCAGAGCTTCTTTGCCATATGAGTTTTGGTTTCATGCCTTTGCAGCTGTTGCTGCTTATTTGATTAATAGAATGCCTAGCAGAAACACAGGCAACAAATCCCCTTATGAACTTCTGCACAATACAGTTCCTGATTATTCTGCTCTCAAAATATTTGGTTGTACTTGTTATCTTCTGTTCAAGCCTTATTCTAGTCATAAACTTGAGCCTAAAACTACTCAGTGTGTGTTCCTTGGTTATCCCTTTGATTATAAGGGTTATTTGTGTCTTGATCCTCAAATTAATAGAATTTATACATCTAGACATGTTATCTTTGATGAAACCACATTTCCTTTTGCTAAATCATTTTCTTCTTCTTCTTATATTCCCCCTGATCCTAGTCATTGGTTTCCTCTCTCTACTTCTCCTGGCACTTCTCACTTTTCTCTCGTGGATTCTCCCCCTTCTGTTTCATCTATAACTTCCCTTGAGTTACTTCCTTTTCTTCTTTCTCATATATCAACTCCTCTACCTTCTGCTACATCTTTGTCCTCTAATTCAAAATCTGCATCCTCAACCTTTCCTATATCCTCTAGTCCTATTATGTCTAATTCTTCCACAAATTCTCCTCCACCAGTTCTACCCCAATCTCTTTTTACTTACCCTATGCAAAATAGAGCTAAATCTGGTATTTTCAAACCTAAAGCCTACATTTATGCCACTTCAGGTGCTGAACCTACCTCTTTTACTTCTGCATCTAAATTTCCTGAGTGGAGTGTTTGATGATTTTCGTTGTAATATTCTAACCTCTAAACATCATCCCTCAGTGTATTATGGTGTGTGTGAAGAGGAGTGTGACTCTCCCTTGAAATGATGTCAAAAGAAAGGGCAACTAAACGATAGATGAATTTAATGTCAAATGTGTGTGTGTGTGAACAAAAATGCTCCCCAAGCGCAGAGAGACTTTTGCTTGTCGTGTTTTACTTGGAAAAGTATTCCAAGGTTGTCTCCCCGGGGAAGGATGTGAATCGTTTTGAAAGTGATTTCGGTGAAAAGAAAGTGTAAAATCTTTTGTAGTTTGAGATTGGTTTGTGATGAAATTGAAATAGAAAATAAGTGTTGCTAATCCAAAGGGTTCACTCCAATGAAAATGTCAAATCAACCCGAAACCTTCCTCCAATGGTGCATAGATGAACGGTTGATTCGTGGGAAGGGAGGGACAAGATGGAAGTGAGGATCCAAGTATAACCCGTGACAAGTCTACGGGATATCAAAGACTCACACCATGTCCTTACTCAACCCAGTCAAACCGAACCATTGTACATCGAGAGGAGGAAAGAAGATGAGTTGAAATGGCATACCCAAGAGGAGGTCTCCCTTGGATTAGCCAACTTAAAGACTTAGTTACTCATGCTTAAAGTAAAGAAAAAAATGTAATGAGAAGACATTATAAAGAAATAAAGAGTAGGGCTAAGCATAAACGAAATGCACAAATATTACTTCTGGATAATCACCTCTTACTAAAGATTGGATGAGAAACAACTCACTCTTCATGGCTTAGGTAAAACTAAAAAAGTGAGTAATGATCATCCCTCCAAGTAGAGGAGTTGCGAGGGAAAACATATTACACACGGAGCCAATCTTCGACGAAGAATGAGTGAATCACGTTCCACTATTCACGACTTTGGTAAAGTTCTAGAAAAGTGGAAGAGTTTCACTCTTCTAAGGGAAGAAGAAAGCTCAAAACAATGTAAATAAAAGAAAGCAATAAATTAAAAAAAATAATAATACAATAAAAAAAGCAATAAATTAAAAGAAAGCAATAATACAATAAAAGAAAGTAATAATAAGAAAGCAATAATAACTTTTGGAGAGTTATCCACTACCAAAATGTGCTCTTTTCAAGAAAGCAATGATACAAGAAAGTCATAATGACTTTTAGAAGGTTCTCCACTACCAAAAGATGTTCTTTACAAGAAAGATGATATAAGAAAATAATAACGACTTTCAGAGAGTTTTTTACTACCAAAAAATGTTCTCTACAACAAAAATGATACAAGAGAAAAAGGTACTCTTTACAAGACCCAAGAGGTGCTATTTATAGGCAAAAGGGGAGAGCTTGAATTACACTTTGATCTCCCTCCCTTTTGAGCTTTTGATAATTGGCACCCTATATTTTGTAGCTTTCATAATTGGCACTCTATAATTTGTAAGTTTGATAATTGGCTCCTCAATAGTTTATAGCTTTGACGTAATTGGCTCCCCAGTAGTTGATAGTTTTGATGCACAAACTCCTGAAAAGAACAACAATCAATGCATTATCCTTAATTCACACAATAACCCTAATTTGACTTATTTTGACAAGTTTAACTTTATTTAACTAACACAATTGACTTATTAACTTAATTAAATTATGTCTTAATTAGGGTTAATCATGGAGACAGGCAATGTCTGAAGAGTTTTCTGCTTTACAACAACAGGGAACTTGGACATTGGTTCCTCTTTCTAACCATTCTGCTATTGGTTGTAAATGGGTTTTCAAAATCAAACACAATTTTGATGGCACAGTTTCTAGGTATAAAGCCAGGTTGGTAACCAAAGGGTTTCATCAAGAGCATGGGGTTGATTATCTTGAAACCTTTAGTCCAGTGGTTAAACATGCTACAGTTAAGCTTATTCTTGCTCTTGCTACTCAGTTCCACTGATCTTTACACCAACTTGATGTCAAAAATGTCTTTTTGCACAGAGATCTTCATGAAGAGGTTTATATTACTCAACCTCCAGGATTTCTTGATCCTATGACTGCTCATTATGTTTGTAAATTGCACAAATCTCTCTATGGTCTTAAACAAGCTCCTAGAGCTTGGTTTGATAAATTCACCACTCACCTTTCTTCTTACTCCTTTTTTGCTTTTCCTGCTGATCCTTCTCTTTTTATTAGAACTGTTAAAGGATCTCTTACTATTCTTTTGCTCTATGTGGATGACATAATCATCACTGGTAATGATCCTCTCTACATTTCTTCTCTTAAGACAAATCTTAATAAATCTTTTGAGATGAAAGATCTTGGTCCTTTGCATTTCTTTCTTGGATTCGAAATTCAGCACACGGCCACAGGATTGTTCATTAGTCAGCAAAAGTACACTACTGATCTTTTTCAAAAGGCCAAAATGACTGACTGCAAGCCATGCAAGACTCCTTGTGCTGCTTCTTCTAGACTTGGCAAAACTGATGGACCTCCTCTGGCTGATCCATCTTTATACAGAAGCATTGTTGGTTCCTTGCAGTATCTCACTTTTACTAGACCAGATATTACCTTTTCAGTTAATCATGTTTGTCAATATATGAGCTCTCTTACAAATGTTCATTTTGCAGCAGTCAAGAAGATTATGCGGTATCTCAAGGGTACTTCTCATTTTGGACTCTCTTACAGGCCTAGTTTTCTTACTCTATCAGCTTTTACAGATGCTGATTGGGTAGGAGATCCTAATGACAGAAGGTCTACTACAGGATATCTTCTTTTCCTTGGAGATAATCTCATTCATTGGTCTACAAAGAAACAGAGTACTGTATCTAGATCTTCTACTGAGGCTGAATTTTGAGCACTTGCTCAAACCGATGCAAAACTTAAATGATTGCAACTGCTTTTATAGAGTCTGCAGCTTTCTCCATCTCACACTCCCACTCTTTGGTGTGACAACATTTCAGCTTTAGCACTTGCTTCTAACCCCATGTTTCATGCAAGAACTAAGCATATAGAGATAGACTTTCATTTCATTTGAGAGAAGGTGGCAAATAAATCTCTAACTATCCAATATATCTCCACCAAGCATCAATTGGCTGATGTCTTCACCAAAGGACTATCTTCTGCTCGATTTTTGCTTCTAAGGGACAAACTAATGGTTGGTCCCCCACCATCAGTTTGAGGCGGTGTATTACACAATACCAGCACTACATTCAAGCATTTCTCTTATATCAGCTATTGTCAAGTGACTGCATTGGATTCAGTTGCTGAAGCCACCTGCCTACAAGACAGTCTGTTAGTTAGTTAGTCCTAGCTGGCATTGTAACTAAGATTGGCTATAAACACTTGTATATTAAACTAAAAATGTGAATGGAAAATATTTGTTTCTCTTAGTTTCTTTGTGTGCCTCTCTCTTCTTCTTCAAGCTTTCTATGGAATCTATCATGTACGTCATGTGTGTAGGTTGTCTTTTGGTGTATCCCTACAATAATCTTTTATTCTATTTTTCTTTTCTTTTCTTTTCTTTTTTTTGGTAAACTCTATGGATACCCCCTTACATATGAATTTATTATCTAACCGTCCCTTAATTTTTTTTTTTTTTGAAAATGACACAAGAATTCAAACAGTTTATTATTAGGAAATGTGTTATTTACCTTTGATCGAAATTCATAATTTAGTCAAAATTAAGTATTTTAATTAATAAAGTACACTTAATAAAAAAAATTAATAAGGACTCCAAAGATCTATTCAAGAATCTAAGGTAGAAGAACTCAAGAACTAGAAAGTGAAATCTTTGGGATCACCACCAAGGATCGAAGGGATCTAGATTGAGAAAAAAGATAGAGGATATGCCTACCAAGTGGCGGACCGAATAGGGAAGACGACGAAGAAGCTAGACATTGGTAGGGGAACGACGACAGTGAAGGATTGAACTCTATTCTATCTCCAAGATCTCTCTCTCACAGAACAGAGGCGATCTACTATAGTACAGGGGGAGGGGTTTAAATAGTATTGGGTTTTGGCGGTTTTTTCTCAATCATGCACAACTAATGCAACTAATTCACTTGTACGCAAGCCCACCGGTCTCCTCTTGATTGGCATGACCAAAAAAATAAGTAACTAAACACGCTCCATGCACGCACAACTACGTAGAGAATGAGTAACGACCGAATTATGTCTCTTTAGTTAACTGAAATCCTAGGAGCATGATCAGACAATCACGACATCAATTTACCTCCGTTTCAATAGCTCAACTCTACTTGAATAAGCTCAACCTCAGTAGCACCCTTTGAGCTCAACCTCGTCTGTCTACCTCAGCTTAACCAACGGCTAGCTCAGGATTGTCCATGCTCGGGATTGGGGGCAATAGATGATATCAATAATAAATTATCCCAAGCCAAGTATACAACTCGACAAATGAACTAGCTAACCAAATCTTAGCCTGGCTGACCTGACCCATTAAGATCTAAGTTAGCTAAGGCATGAACTAGCTTAACAACTATCAAACTAGGTCAATAGTTATCAAATTAGCTCGATAGTACCTAAAGCATCTCAATTTGCATTGGGGAAAGGACAAAAGAGGAATTATTCTATCAAATCTTGCCTTGGGCATGAAGACTTTATCTCTAGATGTGGCTAGAGTGTCATGTCACTAGCTTCTAGAATGTCACGTCATACTTAGTATAGAGCATCTCTAACGACAAAATATTCTCTCCAATATCTTAACAAACTAGGCTACTACACCGTCATTACTTGAGGACAATATCCCCAGGGCTGGGCTCCGACTCCGACTTCAAAATGAGTGAATTTCTCTTCTAGCTCTGACTCCGACTCTGAATGTCTATAACTTCGGTTCTAACTCTATTTTGTTGGAGGCAGAGTAGAGACAGAGCAGCAATGCTCAAAATGTACACAACCCAATAAAAAAATACAATAAAAAATA
Organism: Ilex paraguariensis; assembly: GCA_963454935.2. Taxonomy (NCBI): domain Eukaryota; kingdom Viridiplantae; phylum Streptophyta; class Magnoliopsida; order Aquifoliales; family Aquifoliaceae; genus Ilex; species Ilex paraguariensis. The sequence continues at coordinate 28,260 of CAUOFW020002112.1, read as the reverse complement.
TAACACACACACACACACATATATGTAGAAAGAGAATTATTGTCTGAGTGAGTTCTTGGATCTGAGATTTGCAGGGACGACAATTGCAGGTGAGATTTGAGTTCTTAGATCTGAGATTTGCATCTCCTCCATCGCTGCGATATGAGTTTTTCCATCAATTTCGTAGGTAATTTATTTGCCATCAAAGAGTGAGCAAGAGAGAGATAGAGGAATAGAGAGAGGAGAGGTAAAAGGAGACAAAGAGAATAGAGTGGCAGAAGTAGGAGTGATGTAAGACCTCGTATTAAAATTAAATAAGGATATTATTATCTTAAGAGTTATCTTAATATGAATAAAATGATGCTAGAAACTTAGAATCATTGTTGAAAGATTGATCATGAAGTTTGAGTTTCGAACGAATTAACTTTCGGGTCAAACTTAGTTTTGAAGGTGTGTAAGCTTAAGAATGATGATTAGGTAAGTTTCTAAATTGGGAGAGATAATATTGGGAGAGGTAATATGGGGTGTATTAGAAGTTATGAAGTATTTTGGAGTTAAAACCTATTTTGAAGAGGATTTGAGTAGAAAGGAATTTGACTCTATCTTATTATTTTAGCCATAAATTTTTACTACTACCTCCAATTGATCTGATTTTTTGAAAATAGAAACTAGACTTCAAGGACTACAAAAGTGTATTTCACAAAAACTTTATGAATCGGCTTCTACATTGGTCAAAATCGATCAGGAAGTTGAGGGTATTCTGTCACCCTCGTCCGGAAGGGAATAGACACGCGTCCGAATGCGTCTAGCAGAAAATTGGGTGTATAAACATGCGTCCGGACGGTTAGAAACACGCGTTCGGACGCACCAAACTGGGGGGTTTCACGCCCTAGGCCTATTTTAGGTGTTTTCTCCAAATTTTCACCTCATTTCATCAATTCTACACTAGAAAGACTTAGAGAGGAAGAAAGAAGAGAAAAACAAGAGATTAAAGTGTTGATTCAAGTTGGGAAAGATCAAATCTTCTAGTTCTCACACAAAATCTATGGAAACAAGGTAGAGATTTCTTCATATTCTCTTCCATTGAGGCTAAGGTTTATATGTATGTATATTTCACTCTAAATCCTATTTATATGTTAGGAAATTCTTGATTCTTGATATTCTTGCAAATATTACCATATTTTAAAAAAATTTATAGTTAGACAGCCATGAAATCTCTTTTTCTGATCTTAAAACCCTAGTTTTCAAGAGAAATGGTGTTTCTCTTGATTTTTCCTTTGTTCTTGATTTTAAAACTTTAGTGCTTGGTATTGAACAATACAATGGAAATTTTGATTATCTCTTACATATTTTCTTAAATTGTTCTATTGGAATAATACATGTGAAATTTGGGAATTTTTATTTTACTTGGGATTGGAGAAATTTATTGGGTATTGTATCTCTTGTGGATGTTTGGATGACCATGGGTGACCGTTGATCGAGTATCGTAGAGTTGGTAAATGTATTTCTTAACCACCACGTAGGGTGGTTTAGTGGGGCACCAGCCTTACTCCTCACATTAAAGTTGGGAGTTCAAGTCTTAGAGTCTCTATTGGAGCTTGGTAGTTGGCTGTTATACTAACCTAACTAGATGGTAAATGTGTTTCTTACTCCTTGAGGGTCTGAATTTTTTCCACCACTCGTAGTGGGGTTGGTGTCTTGCGATGACCAAACCACTATTCGTACGGGTATCGAAGTTGAGGGTTAGTATATTATTCCTGAGTTGGATTCGTCATTGTCAATGCATTGGTATACACCCTTCCTAAATTTGGATATCCTTGCGAAGATTGAGTGTGTGTGTGTGTGGATCAGGATATTCTAGATGTATTTATTCATGCGATGTCATACATCATACCTGATAAGCATTATAGGCTATTGTTTATTGTGCAAATTGTTAGTTATGGTTTATTGTGAAAATGAGTTTATGGTGGAATTGATTTATTGTGAAATTGGTTATTGTGAAAATTGTAACTTGTTGAAATTGTTATTTTTGGGAATTGATTTTAATTTTTCATTTAATTATTGTTATTAAATAAACTTGAGATCCATTGAAATGTTCATGTTTTCCTTCAAAAGTTATACATAATATTTGTAAAATAAGACCGACTGTTTTATATGCTTTTAAAACCTTGTTCGAGTTTGGGATGATTTTCCTACAAAGCTTAGTGTTCACTCCCTACAAACAACATTCATTTTAGATATTGGTTTAGAGGAAGAGCTTAGAGTTGACGAGCAAATAGCATGCGAAGCTCAACTTGATGGGCATGTGGATCCGGAGGGAGATGTCTAGAGCTGTTCTTTTTGTGTCCTAGACTAGGAGGTTTATTTTGAGATAATATTCATGTTAATATTTTTTCTTACTCTGCTACAAGATAATAGTTAATTTTTGAGATGTAATTGTCATAGTTTGACATATTCTTTTAGATGCAATGGTTATGGCTTGGCATATTCTTTTAGATGAAGTTATAAATATTGTAGATGATGAAATGAAATTTCCTTTAATTATGAACTTTATTAGTTGCTCTCATGATGTGAATGATTTTAGATAGTAATGTCGTCCAAGACGAATTTTGGGGCGTTACAAGTGAAAGACATAGAGAATAAAAAGGCAGGGGGAACAGAGGGGAACAGAGAATAAAGGAATTAGACCAAAAAAGAATAAAAACCAAATTGGATGAGAGTGAAAAATCCATGTCTAAAAATAATTTTATAATTCATTATATAATTTGTATTTTAAATAAAATTATTTTTTAATAAAATTAGGAGATGGAGTAGAAGTCAAAGGTCATGTTTGGTCCGAAAACTGTTTTTTATTCTCAAAATTTCAAAAACATCCAAAATATGTTTGTTTAGCATTTTTGTTCTCAAAATTTTGAGAAAAAACGACATTTGAGTCAAAGAAACAGAAAATAAGTTTAACTTGTTTTCAGAGTATTTTTTGAAAATTTTGAAAATAAGAAGAACAATTTTGGACTTTAATGAGGTTTACCCTTCGAGTCTCCTTAGCAGCAAATTTCTTCATTCTTTTTTTTTACTTCTTCCTCTCTCTCATAATATATTATATTATATATTAATATTATATTATAATCTATTATATTATATGATATATTATATTATATTTATAAATTATAATATTATTATAATATTTTAATATATATTATATTTTATTATATTCTATTCTATATTAATATTATATTATATTATAATATGTATATATATATATTATAATATATAATAAAAATAAATTGTCAATATAAAAATGAATTTTTTATATTTTTTTATTAATGTTTGAATTACTGTTTAAATATATATTTAGTCTGTCTAAACAGATTTTACTATTTTCTGTATTGTAAAATTATTTTTGAAATCATTTAAACAAACAAGTTTTTTATCTCAAAAAATATCAAAACCATTTTCTTAAAACTCTTATCAAAAATTATTTTCAGATATTAGTTTTTGAAACGTAAATAAAACAGGCCCAAAGTTTTTTTGAAATGGATTTCAGACTCCGATTGGATTTTGACATTTTACTCTGACTTCGAAGGAGAAGGAGTCAAATTTTAGGTAGTTGCACACCCCTAACTACCCTAGTGTATAAATAGATAAGCCCTTACATTGCACAAACAATGTGCAATTGTATTCTTCAAAGAGTGCAACTGTCTTCTTTCTCACGTACTACAAACTAGAGGAAGAAGAATCTTTAGAGCAGTAAGAATCTCTATTGTAGTGAATTAGCCTAACTCTTCGTTACAGTGAACCACTTAGTTCCTTGTATTGTTGCTTGCTATTACTTTGTTTACAGACAAACAGCTCATCCACTTCACATAGAGATCACACAACTCACCTCACTCACACTTCTCTGTTTAACACATCATTAGAAACAAAAGAAAACTAATGGATGACATCATTTTGTACTAGAATTTCTATATAGAATTTTCATTTGAATAGTGTTAAATAAAAAGTCATTATTACTACTTAGAGTTGCAATTCTAGTCATTCGATTCTTTCTTTGTTTTATTATTTGAATCCTTTTTTAATTTTGGGCGAAACTTTTAACTCAATACGTCCTTTTCGGTGTAGCTTAGATTTTGGGCCAAGTATATGCAATTATTATATTATTATAATTACCATGTTATCAACTAGATTCAAACACAACTTTTTTAGTATAACATACTTGATCATCAATGCATTTTATTTAGGGTTTTTTTTTTTTGTGGCCGGTACAATAAATAACTTTTGTGTTGATAAGTACAAGCCTTGATTTTTTGGGTCCAAAAGACAACATCAATGCAAAAGAGAACTTTGTCCTTCTATTAATACCTACATAATATCTCAACAAGGTCTCATATCTGAGATCCTACGTTTGCTGACTCCAGCGTGGACCAGAAGGAGACTCAGGAGGTTCATCTGTTCAAGGCCGATGGTCTATGGATCAAGAACAAATGAAGGTCAAAATCAGAGGAGATGGATAGGGTTCTATGGATAAGACGATAGAGAAGCAAAGAGACTGTAGCAGTAGAAAGTTTAGGAGGAGTTTTAGGTTGTCAAAGAAGGTCAAAATTGACCAGATCATTTCCAACATGGAAACAACAAAACATAAGGGTTACGCCGTGTCACTATGTCACTGTGGTTGGGATGAAATAGAAAGAAGAGATAAATTTAAAAAAAATAGAGGACAGTCAAAGAGGACAGAGTAAAGAGATATATTAATTGGCAGAAGAGAGATTGAGGAAACTCATAAATGTTCTAATTAAGAAAATGAATATTCTTGTTATTAAAAATTTTAAAAGTAATAATATAGAGTATACTTAAAGTCTCACGATGCGTTTGGTAATGTTTTTATTTTTATATTTTTTTTAATTAAAAAAAACTAAGTTTTGTTTTTTTTTTGTGATAAAAATAAAAAATATAAAACATGTTTGATAGTTATTTATATTTAAAAAATTGTGAAAACAAAAATAAAAAAACCTGTTTAGTTTTATAACAAAAATTCACCACCCAACCCCACTGACCACCAAACCCCCACCACTGAAATCCATCCCCACAACCACTGAAAGCTACTCCCAACCCACCCTCACCACCACCACCACCACCACCACCAAAATACAACCCCAATCCAACCACCGAAACCACAACTACCGAAACCCACCACCCACCCCAGAAACCAACCCCTGAAATTCCCTAGCAAAACTCACCACCCAACTCTAAAAACTCACCATCAGAGAGGGGCGAGAGGGAGAGAGTGAGTCGAGAGAGACTGGAAATCTGATAAAATGGAGTGAAATGAAGATCGAGTAATGGCTTTGCAGCGATTGGCGATGACAATAGCTTTAGCTTCGGCTTCGGCTATGTCGTTGGCATTAAGAGAGAGAGAGAGACGATAGACAAACAAATAAAGAGTGGTGAAACCCAAAAGAGAAATGACCTTTTATTTATATCCCAGCAAAAAAATTTATTTTTTATTGCTAAGGAGGATCAAAGTCAAGACCTCATTAAAAATTGTGCGTGTTTTTTTTTTTTGGGTGTTTTCAAAAACATTCTTTTGGATGTTTTCATATTTTAGCCTTATTTTTAAAAATAGAGATATTAAAAAAAACAAAAATATTCATCAAACATATTTTTATATTTTTTAACCATAAAATGAAAAAAAATAAAACAAAACAAAAATAGGTGATTATCAAACGTCACTTTAAAAAGTACATACTTGCATTTATTGCACAAAAGATGACTAAACTAGTGATGACTAGGCATGGAGGAGAAGTATTCAGTCCAAGTAAAGTGGTTTTGGGGTTTTTTTTTTAAGAAGAAAGAAGGGGTGGGGGGGGGGGGGGGATGGAGCAAAAGTACAATTCACTCCGTCTGAAAGAACTCCTGCTGTGTCAGCTAGCTTCAAGGCTAAAGCACACAGCATAAACTACGAGACTTAGAGAAGAAATCAAATAGCACTCATCCACAATCAACCACCTTGCAATGTGAGGTAATATATCACTATTGACTATAAAACTAAACTGCACGTCCATTTGTGAGCCCATTAGAATGCAAATTGGGTTTGATGAAAGGATTTGGGAGATTTCATGTGGTAAACCCTCATGGGATCATTACTGTATCACAAATCAGAAAACTGACTCTATTTTTCATGTTAAACTAGAATTTGAGCCAAGTCTTGTGACATAGTAGACTGTTCAAATAGTTGGAACATGACCAAAAATAAAAAAAATAAAAAAATAATTTGAACAAGGTCCTTCTATAGAAATAGGGAAAAAAAAAACTGTAACATTAAATTGGTATTAGAACCATCAAATTTTGTTCGATCCTCCAGTAAAATAAAATGAGTCATTGTAAGAAGAAAATGAAAACCCAAACAACGTTTAAAATGGATAATTTGGGACAACTTGTATCATTACCCTTCTTTTTACATTTTGGTTTTATTAAAAATGAGTTCCTCGGACCTCTTAGAACAATAGACTATTAACCCTATGATTTTTTCGTCTCATTTACATTGAGAAATTATCACGATATTTTATTGGGTGAGGAAAGGAAAAATATGAACTCATAACCCCAATTTTCGGCAATGGGTTCGTGATTAACTCATTTACCAGCGGGGTCTGAAAGGAACCTTACATGTTGAGCAAATATTATGATATTAGTTGTATGGGTGTTCAAATTTTCAATTACTGTAAATTTTGACTTTATTTTTTTATCATATTCGACTCTATTGATTGACTATCCAAAAAAATCAAGTAGGCCAGTAGAAGAGGTTTTAGTGTTTCACAAAAAATCGGATAAAAATGCGAAATACCTACAAAATTTCGGTATTCTTATCTTATTCTACCCGCATATATATCTAGAAACTTTAATATTTTATTGATGTTTATGATTTTTTTATATATTATGTATTGATGTTTATGACTTTCTTATTGTATTTTATTATAATTATTTATGTATTATCGAATTTATTATGTTTTCTTTAGTGTTATTGGTTTATTGCGTTAGTTAATTGGTACGGATTATTTAATTAAATTATTAAAATAATTCAAAAATTAATAACTAAAAAATATGTGTTCACTTGACTTTTACTCGATTGTTTTAGACGGAATTCGAATAAGAATAGTACATTTGATCAAGTATGATAAGTCAAAAAAAAAAATTTCACAAAATATCAAATAAAAAGAAAAAATATCATAATCTATACCCGTAAAATAAGGTGGACACCCTAATTAGTTGCAACTTCTGGACGAATGTGACTTGCATCGTAATATTGTTGCATGGTACTGTCTCTCACATTTAATATTTAGGGGACCGATTCAAACGTGTTAAATCAATCCCGTATGATTTCTTGCACATTAAATGAAAATTTGACCTTATGAATAAAGTTTATATAATTGTATGCCACTATTACAACAATAACATCTTTTCTTTCCATTCTCTATCATCATGACCATTAATAAGACAAGCATAGGGACAAGGACAGGCAAAGTCTTAGCCGTCCACGCCGATCAGTTGAATAGATTGTGAAAATATCACGTCGGGCCCATAGCAATTACTATGTTAAATCCACTTAGCAAATTTAACTGGGGCGTGAACCATTGTGTTCTGTGTGTCCCTGTGTGTGAGAGAGGGAGAGAGATTGAGAAAGTGTGTGCGCGCTTTTAGTTCAATCCAATGTTGCTGCTGAAAGAATTAAAAAAAAAAAATGTTAATCGTAAAATGTACTCTAAAAGATAATTTAAATTTTAATTTATACCCTCAAAAATAAAAAATTTTAATTTATACCCTCAAAAATAAAAATTTGTATCAATGTGCACCCCAAATATAAAAAATCTCAATTTTTACCCTTAAAAATAGAAATTTGTATTAATGTACACCTAAATTTGAGATTTTTGATCTTTAGAGGTGCACATTGATACAAATTTCTATCTTTGAAGGTGTAAATTAAGATTTTTGATATTTGAGAGTAGAAATTAATATTCGAATGATCTTTCAGGGTGTAATTTGCAATTAACCCAAAAAAAAAAAAGATAGGGTCGGTGAAAGCCTTCAATCTGTCAGCATTTCAATGAAAATTTGCAGGCCATAAGATCGTCAGCATCTTAAGGTTCAATCCTATCTTGTTGAAAATAACTTCATTTTGTCATGTACTGAGTTGAGTTGGTAGTTTATGCACACTTATTAGAAAATGGTCGTCTTTAAAGTGCAAGCCGTCCTCCACTTACTTTTTTTTTTCCTATCCTTTTGCAATACTTCTTTCACTTTGATTTTTTAGGAAATATTATATTTTCATTCCTCAACTATGAGCCTAAAGCAATTTTGTCCCTTCAACTATTGAGTTTCTTATACTACCCCTCAATTACGTAAACTAGTTTCGCATCACTCCAAAATTAGATATCCGTTATGTTTGGAACAAAAAATGTCCATTCATGTGATAAAACGTATGTTTTTAATGTTTGCAATAGTGGTAATGTTAAATTAATTACAATACTTTGATGTGTCATGTCAGAAACAAAATAGATGAGGAAGAAATATGAACCTAATAATAATAATTGAAAATATAATGTGACAAGTGTAACAAATGAGGAGATAAGAGCAATGTATTGAGACCTAATGTGAACATTAGATTAACAATTAGCTTGGTTTCTTGATAGGATCAGGTTCTTTAACCAGAGGCGAATTCACTGAAGGAGCTGGTGATGGAGAATTTCACTGTTGGTTTTTTGGGTTTTGACTCATACTTCTTGTTTGAACCATTTATCAAACTAAGATTATGTAGTTTCAAAGAAGAACAATGACAATCATTCTCACAAACGATGTCAAACTTATAGCGTAGAAAACTAAGAAGTGCGAGATGGAAGGATTTAAGAGCTCTTCTGGCTGCAAGTTAGTTAGGGGTGTCTGTGTGTGTGTAGCGACAGAAATAGAGAATACAAGAGAAAAAAGTGGTCACCGAGCTGAAGAATTAGGATAGTCCACTCTAATAGAATTTCTTACTCTCTAGTTTATATTGCTTGAAAAAGAAGAAGACAGTTATAGTTTTGTGTGAATACAATTGCTCAATCTTTTTTTGTGAGGCAAGGGTTTGCCTATATCTATATAATAAAACAGAAGTGTGTTTGAATTTTATTTCAGTCATATTTTTTTCTTCAAAATCATTACCAATTACTTACCTCACTCATCATCTTTTTGTCAGACTCAAACGTCAAATCACATCACTCATTTCTATCACATATTTAATCATTTATATATTTTCTCCCTAAAAATATCACACCACTCATTTTATCATATAGTTAATCATTTATTATTTAATTAATTTGTAGTTAATATATTTTGAAAAAATTTAATATAGTAGGATCTATTTTTTGAATGATCAAATTTTATATTTTATCGTGTCTTCAGGCACGGGTTATGACTAATATATATATATATATATTAGGACAGGGTGATCTTCAAGTAAAGATACACGGGTTATGAGTAATATATATATATATTAGGACAGGGTGATCTTCAAGTAAAGATGAGGTAGTCCCCAGTTTGTTAGAATTTTGAGAGAAAACATTTGGTTGGTAGAAGCTATATTTCCGAAGTATAATGTGACAATCTAAAATGACGTGATGCTCTGGAGATGGGTTCTACTTGTCTAGGATTGGGTGTCTAATGGGCTTTCCCTTTTAGTGGGTCGACCTAGCCTAAATGGGGCTGAACCGTTTCTGATTGCTTGGACTGTGCTCAACCTTGGGCCATTTATTCTTGATTGTCTTGGCATACCTAACAATATTTGGACTGGGCTGTCCGTATTGAACTGATGCATCATCATTCCTGTCACACTAGAAGTTGTACTAACTCTAGTAAACAGTAGGTGTTGAAATAGTTGTAACATCACCGAAAAAGAATGCAAATTGTGAGCAAGGCTCTTTCTATAAAAACAGGGGGGGAAAAAAAAAGTGTAACGTTAAATTGCCCTTGGGCCATCTTCAACTTTTATTCAAATCTTGACTAAAATTTAAATTTTGTATAAATAGACTAAAAAAACGCTTCAAATCTTCAATAATCAAATTTTACCCTCATTTAAAGCTTTAATTATCATATTTCACCGTCTTTTAGATTTAAATTTACTTTCTTTTAAATTTAGATATATTTTCTTTTAAATTTGAGTTTGTCAATTTGTGTCTTATATTAAATCAAACATTTTACTCAAATGTTTTTTTAAATTTGAGTTGGTTTTTTTCTGAACATTACCAGGGTTATAATCCCAAACACATGCAAGTTCCTTGGACCCAGACTAATACTCCTGCAGTTTTTCCTTCTGATGCATATCGGGGAAATATCAACTTGTTTACCGTCTACTCGGCTGAAACCAAAATTATGTTATTAATTAGTTGCATGGTATTGCCTCTTCTATTTAATATTTAGGGGGCCGAATCAAACATATAAAAACAATCCATATGGTTTCTTACACCATCATAAATGAAAATTGACCTTATGAAGAGAGCATATTTGAAGAGTTCAGCATTTTAGATAATCATTTGATAATTGGATTTGAACACGTGGCAGTTTGCATGTGTTAAAAAGAATTATTTTATGTGATTTTACTAAGATCGAGCAGATAAATGCTAATCCCAAAAAGACTATAACTTGGCCGGGCAATCTTTGACTTCAACCGAGTAAATTGAATAGAAACCTGATCAGAAAAGAAATCAATTAAAAATGATCTATTTAGTGCAAAGTATTCCCGAACGGAAGGAAGTGTGTGTTGAGGAGAGCCTTAGAAAGTCTGCTTTCAAAGAGATACAAGAATGAGAGCAAGAGGAGTCAAGCAAGGTGAGAACATGATCTGCTTGATGGTAAACATTCCCAAGTAGGGAAGTGCATGCCAATTAGATCCCTATGAAGCGTGCTCAGAAAGAGTTCTTACAAGACCAAAAATTGAAGAAAGTTTGACTCTACTTTTTGAAGGTCAAGTCTTAATTGAATCAAAGCAGATAAGTAGGCTATCCCTAGAAAATCGAACTGATTGATGGGATGAAGCCTAGGATATGGAATGATAAAATTCATCGTGCAGGAAACTAGGCCATCTCGAAAAATCAAAAGCAGTGTTAGCCAGCCAATAAAAAAATCTCCTAAATCATAGGTGCACATAAAAACACGTGACCGAAAAAATTGACGGGTAACAAAGAAAGTCTGAAAATTTTTTTTCATAAATTAAGAAAGATTTGACTAAAAAATGAGTGTACCACCTTGTACGGTTAATGAGAAAAATCTTAAAAGATAGTAAAGACCACTGTAAAATATCGAATAAAACTTAAATTTAAAATCCGCACATCTTTCTCTACAAATTTTAGTTTGATTTATATCAATGCTCATGGTTAACACATCATTGTCTATGTATATTGTCGAGTTCTGCATAGTAATGATAAATCTAAAAGATGCATAATTAAGGTGACTCTTGTTATCGGGCAGAGAGGGGTGTAATGCTGACTCATGTGCAAGTTGGATTTGCCACACAGATGTTGACAAAGTATACCGTACAAAGGCTTCTAATTATATGTATGTTGATATTTTTAGTAATAAGCTAGCTAATCAGTTGGGAGGTTGGTGTAACAGAACTCCATTTTGGTAACTAAAAAAGAGTCACAAGTGGAATTCTCCTCATAATTGATATTCTTAGTTGGTAACTAACAGTTGTGATATCTACATATATATTCAAAAAATCTATAAAAATGTTATTTTAATGCTGATTTTACAAATTATTTACTTCAAAATTCCATTTGCTTGACCGTTGCTATTATCAATTATTCTCTCAATTATTATTTAGGAAAAATTTGTAGGCCTTCTTCTCTTGTTTCATTGTAATTTACGTGGATAATGTGTTTCTAAAAACATCACGATTGTACGTAATAGTTTAAAAGACGTGTCGTTAGAACATTTACTTATTATAGAGAAAACATGTAATTTGTGATATAAATACATACCACCACTACTATTTGTCGTTTTCCTTCTGATTAAATTCATAACCGAGTAGAAAAGAGCAAGGCAACCACTCTAATACTCTTGATTATATAGTTTTTTGCTTAGTTTCACTTCCTTGATTTTACATGGCATTCCAATTCTACTTGTTTTGGGAATAATAAAGACGTATATTTTTGTTTCTTTTTCGGTTATTTCAAGGTTCTTTTACATAAATTAAACTTGTAATCTTGAGATAGAAATCATCAAAATCTTTTTATAACAGTCATCTCATATAGATGAGTCGTGCAATTCAACCAAAACTCTGAGATCTAATGGAATGCACATTTTTTTTACCAAAACAAGATGCACTCACATTACTATATTAGGCGACAAACAAATGGACAAAATATCGTATGTTAGCACGAGTAGGCATCATGTAAGCATTTGTACATAAATATCAACTCTAATTGAAAAAAAAAATAGCTATTGTTTGTGCCTGAAGACACAAAATAATAAAAAATAGTAAACAATAAACATATTTGTACTTATATCCAAAATCAAATCACAAATATAGAAGAGAGATAAATAAATTTAAGTATCGAATGTAGGTGGGGGTGAGGGGTGGTGGGCGGCAATGATTAGGAGACGATGATGGTTATGGTGGGTGGCAATGACCATGATGGCGGTGATAGTGGTAGTGGTGACGGTGGCGGTTGTGACACCCCAAATTCATGGGGTCCGTTAATTTCCCATCAACCCATGGAATGCCCGTGGATACCGTATAACTCGATATCGCACCGTTGTGTCCCATTTACCAGGATCCATAATTTAACAAAATCACAAACTAGCACTTTCTAACTACCAATTTACACTAAAATTGATCCTACCCATTTTCATAGCACCAATCATAATGGAAAAATATTAGAAATACCCAAAACAGCCCACATGAACCCTATGGACACCTTAGGTTAGAAATAGGTCCGAGTAGGAGGAACCCTACCTCTTGAAGCGTAAAGAATTTGTAGGAAGTCTCAAGAACAAGATTGAAGCCCAAAGTTTAGATTTCTCCAAAATCCTCTCTTTGAATCTTCGGTGAAAATCTTTGTTTTTGGTACCCACGCGTAGCTCTCGTCGCGTAGATCGACTTTAATTCTTGGCCCGACGAATTTTGACCGACGGAACTCCGAGAATCGGCGAAAGAAAGCTTGAAGAATTTTATTTTTTCTCCTTTGCTCTTTGGTTTGATCCAGCCGGCAGCAAATGAAGAGCAAATATCTTTATACCTTCTAAACACTTGGCCCTCGTCGCGCCAAGTGTCGTCCTTTGTCCGGGTCCGTTTTCATCCCGAAACGATTAAATTTCATACCGATTTAAACTCAAAATATTTTATATGAACTTTATTTAAAATATTTTTTAAATTTTCAAATTTTTATAAAAATTTCGTTTTTAGGGGTCATCGAACACCCGTCACCTCGAAAAAAATGAAAATCTGACTATCTCAGAATTCGACGAAATTTGTCTGGGTAACTAGATTTCGTGAGACGAATCCAATGGTGAGGTCCGTTTTGTCATCCGAGGTCTATAAAAATACAAGTTTTTTTTTTTTTAACCCACACTATAATGGCAAATTACCATTTTGCCGTTTTTTTTCAGAAAAAGTTAAAATTTTTTCCCGGGTTTCACATTCTTCCTCCCTTAAAAGAATTTCGTCCCCGAAATTCACATACACATGCACATACAATCACATGCATATGCAAAAGTCAATTAATGGTAAATGACCAGAAGAATATACCTCCATCCTCGAACAAGAAAGGATAACTAGTACGGACAGTGTCCTCGCGCTCCCATGTTGCCTCCTCTACTCCTCGATGCTGCCACAGCACCTTCACTAGCCGCACGGTTTTGCCTCGCAAAACCTGTTCCCGGCTATCCATGATGCGCACCGGTCCCTCCTCGAAAGTCCCATCAGCATCAACAACAAGCTCTCCCCAATCCACCACATGAGTCGGATGTGGGGTGTACTTCCGAAGCATAGAGACATGGAATACTGCATGAACACTCGATAGATTTGGCGGTAATGCCAACCGGTAAGCAACTGTACCCACTCTCTCAAGTACCTCGAAGGGCCCGATGTATCTCGGTGACAGCTTCCCCCGCTTACCAAACCGGACCACTCCTCTCTTAGGCATAACCTTCAAGAAGACATGATCTCCCACCTCAAACTCTAGAGGTCGCCGCCGTCTATCAGCATAACTCTTTTGCCGGCTTTGAGCCGTGAGAAGACGCTTCCGAATCAAGTCCACCTTCTCCGAGGTGTCTCTGATCAATTCCGGACCCGTAGAAGACCTCTCTCCTACCTCCGTCCAACAAACCGGAGAACGACATGGCCTCCCATATAGTGCCTCATAGGGTGTCATCTCTATGCTCGCCTGGTAACTGTTATTGTATGCAAACTCCACCAAGGATAAGTGATCTTCCCAGCTACCCTTAAGATCTAGGACGCATGCCCGTAGCATGTCCTCTAAAGTCTGGATAGTCCTCTCAGACTGACCGTCTGTCTGGGGATGAAAAGCAGTGCTCATCATTAATTGTGTCCCCATGGCTCGCTGGAAACTCTCCCAAAAATGAGCCGTAAACCTGGGATCCCGGTCCGATACAATAGATACAGGTACTCCATGCAGCCGGACAATCTCCCGTATATACAACCTGCAGAATTCCTCCAATGTGAAGGTCATCCGCACAGCCAAAAAGTGTGCCGACTTAGTAAGCCGGTCCACTATCACCCACACCGCGTCATGACCCCGCGATGTCCGTGGCAAATGGGTCACAAAATCCATCGTGATATGCTCCCACTTCCACTCAGCTACCTCCAAAGGCTGGAGTAATCCCGCTGGTCTCTGGTGTTCAGCCTTAACCTGCTGACACGTGAGACATCGACTGACAAAATCGCCAACCTGCCTCTTCATTCCACTCCAGTAATACTGGCGACGAAGATCATGATACATCTTTGTGCCCCCTGGATGAACTGCAAAACGGGAGCAATGAAACTCCCTAAGGATCTCCTCCCTCAGATCTGCCAATTGAGGAACCACAACCCTTCCTCGATATCGAAGACTACCATCTGAGTGAGTAGCCCAGCCCTCGTCACCCATACCTGCCTGTACACGGTCCCGGATGAACAATAGCTCCGTGTCCTGACTCTGGGACTCAATCACCCTGCTCAGTAGAGACGGTATAGTCACCAAACTCCCCAAAGTACCCTGAGCCTGACCCATATAACATAGCCCGAACTGTCCCACAGTCTCGAGCATCTGCCACTCCCGGGAAGCTACACTAGCTAAAACTCTCTGTGACCTTCGGCTAAGTGCATCAGCCACCACGTTTGCCTTACCAGGATGGTAATGCAAAGTGAAGTCATAGTCCTCTATCCATCCACCGGCGTTGCCTCATGTTAAGGTCCCGCTGTGTAAAAATATACTTCAAACTCTTGTGGTCCGAAAATACTTCAAACTGCTCACCATACAGGTAGTGACGCCAAGCCTTCAAGGCAAAGACAATGGCTGCTAACTCCATGTCATGTGTGGGGTAATTCTGCTCGTGATTCTTTAGCTGTCGAGAACCATAAGCTACTACCCTCCCAGACTGCATCAAAACACATCCCAGCCCGTCCTTCGAGGCATCACAATAGACCGTGTACCTCTGTCCTCGTTCTGGAACTATCAGAATAGGAGCTGAAGTAAGCCTCTTCTTCAACTCTTGGAATGCATTCTCACAAGAATCATTCCACACAAACTTGACATCTTTCCGGGTCAACTTCGTCATAGGTGCAGCCAATCGAGAAAATCCTCAATAAACCGCCGGTAATACCCCGCCAATCCCAAGAAACTACGTATCTCGAAGACTGACTTCGGTCTCTCCCAATTCATAACTGCCTCAACCTTCTCCGGGTCCACGGATACACCCGAAGCCGACACCACGTGTCCCAGAAATTTCACCTCAGTAAGCCAGAATTCACACTTGCTGAACTTGGCATATAACTGATAATCTCTCAATGTCTGGAGAACAATTCTCAAGTGACTCTCATGCTCCTCCTCAGACTTGGAGTAGATCAAGATGTCATCAACAAAAACCACAACAAATTGATCTAAATAGGGTTGGAACACCCTGTGCATGAGGTCCATGAATGCCGCTGGAGCATTGGTCAATCCAAATGGCATCACTGTGAACTCGAAATGCCCATACCGCGTTCTAAACGCCGTCTTAGGAATATCTTCCTCCCTAACCCTCAATTGATGGTAACCGGTTCTAAGATCTATCTTGGAATAGACTCGTGCCCCCCTCAGCTGATCAAACAAGTCATCAATCCTCGGCAAAGGGTACCTATTCTTGATAGTGACCCTATTCAACTTTCGGTAATCAATACACAACCGAAGAGTCTTATCTTTCTTCTTAGCAAACAGAACCGGAGCGCCCCAAGGTGAAGTGCTCGGTCTAATAAACCCCTTGTCCAACAATTCTTGCAATTGTACCTTGAGTTCTTGCAACTCAGTAGGCGCCATCCTGTGTGGTGTCATAGAGATGGGAGATGTATCGAGATGCAACTCTATAGTGAAGTCCACATCCCTATGTGGAGGTAATCCCGGTAGTTCATCCGGAAAAATATCCTCATAATCACACACAACCCGAGGTAGACTTAACTCCTGCCTCGCCTCGTCTTCAAGGGTCAGGCTTGCTAGCCAACCCATCAGCTGCCCATGCCATCTGGAGTCGTATACTGCTTGGGGTAAAGCATCGTGCTTATCCCCTTGAAACATGAAACAAACCCCATCCGGTGTGTAAGCAGTGATTCGCTTTCGATCACAATCAATGACGACTCGGTGTGCCGCCAACCAATCCATCCCAAGGATCACATCGAACTCCGACATGTCCATGACTCGAAGGTCCATAGTGAGTAGAATCCCTGAGATCTCCAACTCACACCCCCGACATATCTGATCAACCCTCACCCTAGCACCTAGGGGAGAACTCACATGCAATGGCTCTTTCAAGGTCTCAACCTCTAAGCCCAAGTCATCCACACAAGATGCAGCAATAAATGAATGAGATGCACCAGAATCAAATAACACTCTAGCCCATAAGCGGGAAAGTAGAAATGTACCCTGTATCACCGACGGATCTGCCGGCCCAGTCTGTGGCATCATGGCGTAGACACGCCCCGGAGTCCCTGAAGTCCCGGCTTGTGAGCCCTGGCCTCTTCCTCGACCCATTCCTTGGCCCATCTGGCCAGCTTGCGGTGTCCCTGCACGAGAAATAGTAGGGCCTTGTGCTGCACCCTGAAACTGGTACTGGCTGCCCTGACCCGTAGTAGGGTAGTGAGGAGCATACTGCGTCTGTGGTTGCCCCACTGAAGTCTGAGATTGCGACGACCCATGACCCTGAGATCCCTGCCTCTGAGGACAATCCCTCTTCATGTGACCCGGTTGGTGGCAATGATAGCAAGTCCTCTGGCCAACCTGGTAGGAAGGTCTCTGATTTCTCCCACCTTGGGAGGATTGACTTTGGCCTTGGCCTTGATAACTGCGGTCCTGTACCTGAAATCCTTGTGGAGTAGAAGTCCTTTGCTTCTTCCTTGAGCTAGAAGAAGAGGATTGGCCTTCCTTCTTCTTGTCTTTTGCACCAGACTCCCGGATGCTCCTTGCGTCATTCACCTCTCTCTCAATGGCCAAAGTTGTGGTGACCATCAAGTCGAAGTCTTGTAGTAGAAGACAGACGATTTTATCCCGGATGGATAACTTCAGCCCATCCTCAAATTTTCTAACCTTGGCCATATCTGTGGCCACATATTGGTCAGCGAAACGTGCTAACTCAGTGAATTTAGCCACATATTCCATCACTGACATCATTCCTTGCCTCAGATCTAGGAACTCCCGGGCCTTTGCATGCCTCGCAGTGGCCGGGAAGTATTTCCCCATGAAAAGTTCCTGGAACTATACCCATGTCATGGCCTCCAAGTTCTTGGAGTCTTTCACCCAATCCCACCATACTTGGGATTCCCCCTCCAACTGGAATGTAGCTAGAGTTATCCTGGTGGCGTCAGAGGTGATCTCCATTGCCCTCAAGATCTTGTCAACCTGCCGGAACCAATTATCAGCTACCATCGGGTCCGCCCCTCCCATAAAGATCGGCGGTTGATGTGCTTTGAACTTTTGGAGATGACTGGAGCCTCCTTGGCCCCCACTTGTACCCGTCTGTGCAATAGTAGCGGCCGTAGCACTAGCTTGTGCAATGGTAGCCGCCGCTGCACCAATAGCCTCCATGAAGGCTTGTTGGTCAAAGGCCGGTGGTGGTTGGTTGTTATTCTGCCTACCACCTCTACCTCGGCCGCGTCCTCTTCCCCTTCCTCTATTTTCCATCTACACACATGTCAAATAGAAACAGAGCATTTACTTAGTATCCCAATATAGAAGTCAAGTATTTAAACTTGAAGATTTTCCTCCTTGTTTCACTAGTAGTGCGTGTGCCACCTACTAGTAGACATTTACACATAAAACTATACCATTCATTCCTTCTTTTTTTTTTCCATGTGCCTTTTACCATGCATATCATTCACATAATCACTTAGCAAATAATCATGTTTCACATAACACGTTGCACAAAACATATAACAATTTAAGCACATAAAATGAGATGCACAATGCATGCAATGGTCTAGTCCCAATGCCCAACAAACCTTAGGTAAATCGTATAACCTAGGCTCTGATACTAAGCTGTGACACCCCAAATTCATGGGGTCCGTTAATTTTCCATCAACCCATGGAATGCCCGTGGATACCGTATAACTCGATATCGCACCGTTGTGTCCCATTTACCAGGATCCATAATTTAACGAAATCACAAACTAGCACTTTCTAACTACCAATTCACACTAAAATTGATCCTACCCATTTTCATAGCACCAATCATAATGGAAAAATATTAGAAATACCCAAAACAGCCCACATGAACCCTATGGACACCTTAGGTTAGAAATAGGTCCGAGTAGGAGGAACCCTACCTCTTGAAGCGTAAAGAATTTGTAGGAAGCCTCAAGAACAAGATTGAAGCCCAAAGTTTAGATTTCTCCAAAATCCTCTCTTTGAATCTTCGGTGAAAATCTTTGTTTTTGGTACCCACGCGTAGCTCTCGTCGCATAGATCGACTTTAATTCTTGGCCCGACAAATTTCGACCGACGGAACTCCGAGAATCGGCGAAAAAAAGCTTGAAGAATTTTATTTTTCTCCTTTGCTCTTTGGTTTGATCCAGCCGGCAGCAAATGAAGAGCAAATATCTGAAATCAGATATTTGCTCACTTTTATACCTTCTAAACACTTGGCCCTCGTCGCGCCAAGTGTCGTCCTTTGTCCGGGTCCGTTTTCATCCCGAAACGATTAAATTTCATACCGATTTAAACTCAAAATATTTTATATGAACTTTATTTAAAATATTTTTTAAATTTTCAAATTTTTATAAAAATTTCGTTTTTAGGGTTCATCGAACACCCGTCACCTCGAAAAAAGTGAAAATCTGACTATCTCAGAATTCGACGAAATTTGTCTGGGTAACTAGATTTCGTGAGACGAATCCAACGGTGAGGTCCGTTTTGTCATCCGAGGTCTATAAAAATACCAGTTTTTTTTTTTTAACCCACACTATAATGGCAAATTACCATTTTGCCCTTTTTTTTCAGAAAAAGTTAAAAATTTTTTCCCGGATTTCACAGCGGTGGTGGCAGCAGCAGCGACAGCGACGGTGGTGGTGGCGACGATAGTAGTGGTGGTGGCGGTGACGACGACGGCGGGAGTGGCAGCGATGACAGTGGGGTGGCGATGATAATTGTGACAGCGACGGTAGCGATGGCGGCGGCGACGACGACGACAGTGGTGGTGAGGTGGCGATGGTGGTGACGACGACAGTAGTGGTGGTAGTGGCCGTGGCGATGGTGGTGGTAGAGGTAGTACTGGTAGAGGTGGTGAACACTATATTTTTTTTAAGTATTTATGAGAAATAATTCATAGAAGTACTTTTAAAAAATCACTCTAATCATATCCTTAGAGCCCTATTTTTTCCTATTAAATTTTGGGTGTTAATAATAGCTATTAGATTAATTTTCAAAGTAAAATTTAAAACAATTTAAAACGCGAAAAGTAAAAGTTATTTTATTTATATTTTAAAATTTAAATAATAAGTTTGCTCAATCATGACTTAATTGTCAGTTTTGGGTAGAGGTGTTTATGTGTTAGGTTATTCATAGATTCTGTCATCCAACTCAAAAAAAATAAGTTCAAAATTCGATAGACCCGATAGTTGACATGTCTAAGCTTGAGCCCAATATTTTTAAAAAGAGGGTTTGAGTTTAAACCTATTACCTTGTCCAATAGCCTGCCCAAAAAAATTCGATAAAACCTGACCTAAAAAGCTTGCCCACCAAGCCCTGCCCCACCCATCTTTTATTTGAAAAAAAAAAATTATACTTTTAAACTATTAAATTTCAAACTTTGAAATAAGTCTCTCAATGTTAAAACTGAAAGTTTTAAAAATTTAGATATTATAAAAAATAAATTATTTTCTTTTTCATGTATTAAGTACACAAATTTTAAAAGGTAGAGTAATGCAAATAATAGATAAGTGAGTAGATGTCAACTTAGTTGAAATATATTCATTCTATTAGATGTAGTTCATCCCCTAATCAAAAATAAAATTATTCATTATTTTATTTTTATCTATTTTAACTCTACTTTTGATTTAAAAATATAATTTATAAAAATATTAATTATTTTAAAATAAAATTGTATATATAAAAGCCCGCGAACAAACTCACTCAACAAGCCAGCCCAGAAGGCTCGCGGGTTAGGTTGCGAGGAGCCTACTCTTACCCGAAGCCCGCGCCCATCCGACCTGATAACTCACTTAATTAAGGGCATGGGCCTATACTAACCAAATCCGGCCTGAAAAAAATTCACGGGCTTAACCCGGCCCGACTTATGGACACCCCTAGTTTTGGATAGGACAAATAATCAAATCGAGTTTTGTGAGCTCGAACTTAGTCTATTGAGCTCATTTCTCTAATAGAGAAAACGAGTTGAGCCCGCACCCAGTCAAGCCCAAATTACTTGACTGTTTTACATATATATAAGTCGAGCTCAAGTTGAGTTTAAAAAATTGTTCAAACTTGACTCATTTAAAAATAGAACCAAACTCAAACCAAGTTCAAAACAAACTGAACCCGGATAATTCGGTTGGATTATTAGCCTAATTTTGGATCGTGCAAATAGTCTTTCATGAGGAGGCAAGTCAAGGCAGGTCCAACACAAACCGGGACCTTAGGCACAAATTTATAGGACACCCTATTTATTTTTGATAGATAATATCATTCAGTTTATATAATTATTTAAATCTTAAAATAGATTTATTTAATAGACAATAAATCTAATAAGTTAAAATTTTGCTAGATTTTATGTTGGTACAAATGTACAATCATTAAAAATTAAAAAAAATAATAAATAACAAACCCCAATGTAAATATCAAGTCAAGTGATGTTTTATGTTGTCACTAACGATCTATAATATAAAACAAACTCATTTATCGTGTCTTTAGACACAGATTACCACTAGTATAAATAAATTTAGAACAATTATAATTCAAATCTAAGCATTTGTAACTTATAAAATAATTTTTTAAATAAGGTACTCAAAATAGATGGTAATAGTACATTGAAAAAAAATATTATGTAGCATATAATAGGTTGAAAAACCTGAATAGGATTATTACGGTCGAAATTAGTATCACAATATTGTAGGTCCTAAATATAAAATTAAATTTAATTAAGCTTGGGTCTAAAATTTTGCGTATCAATTTTTAGGGGCCCTAACAATCAAATTGAGTTTGATTGAATATGAGTATAAAAAAATTTATTTTAGGCTTAAAAAATAAAAGTCGACTTAATTAAATCTAGGTCCCCAAATTTTTTTTTTTGAGGCACTAAAAATAAAATTGCACTTTCTTGAACATGAGTTTATCAATTTTATTCTGGACCTAATAATAAATTAGGCTTAATGGAATTTGTGTCTACAAATTTTATGAAACATAGATCTAAAATCTCATTTTGGGAGTGTAAGGACAAAACTGAGCCTAACCGAACCTCCTAACAATTCGAAGGCCTTGAGCAGCGATTTCAATTGCCAAGCCATTGAGTCGACCCTGGAGATAAGACTACATAAATATGATCCTATGCAAACCCTAAAAACATGTTATTTAGAGCCTGTATTCCTTTCATCTATAATCAACTAACACATAACTGTATCAATCTGACATTCCTCACTGAATAATGGAGACTTGCCATGAAGGATCGGTATTTCGTTAAGGTTGACGTATCTGTATCCGTATTCGATATCGTATTGAATATGATATTCATCGGATACTCAAAAATACGAATCGGATATACCTTCTACGCATCCGATAATAATTAAATATTATGATACTTCATGGATACTTTTGTGGTCGAACAACATATATAATTTTTGAGTTGAACTTTTAACATCTCTTTTCGAATTCACATATCATACAATATATTAACAAAAAATTCATATTACTTCAAAGACACATGAGTGTTTCTTAAATATTATTTATAGTTACATGTCAAAAGAGCATAAAATAAAACTATTACATTATTATTTTAACAAAAATTACTTCTAAATAATAAGTAAATATTAGTTTTGATTCCTTTAATTAGTCATTTCATTTTGTGAATATACTACAGTAATACGATATATATTTTCTTGAAATTAAAAAAAAAATTACTAATTTTTCTTATTGTATATTAAAGAACTACCAAAATATATAAGTATTAAGCTGGTTAAAAATAATAAAAATATTAATATTTTTTATTATAGTTGTATCTTGGCCGTACCCGTATCATATTTTTTTAGACTTTGTCATATTGTCATATCCGTATCATTTCGTACTCATATCTCGTATTCGTATTCGTGCTTCATAAGAGACTTGTTAGCTGTACAAGCTATCCATTCTTTAAGTAAAAATCAATTATTTTTGTGTTTGTATATTATATAAGTTGGTTGCCTATGGTTTCTATAAAGGGCATATGATTGATTCTCTCATAGACTTGGTCTTGCATAATAAAAAAAATTTGGAGACCATAAACTATGTTAAAATTGGAAAATGGATTTTGGAGTTGCATTTATTGATATTCAATTCAGATTGTTTGCATCCGATAAATTATGTCATGATAGATTTATTTTTTTAAATTCCTTAGTAATCATGATTAATTTTTCAAGTTTCATAAAAATAAAAAATATTTTAGTATATTTTTTGCTGTGTGTGAGTGTGTGTGTGTGAGAGAGAGAGAGAGAGAGGGAGGGGTGAGATATATGTTTTAGATTTTTTAAGTTTTGTGATGAGAAGTGATGGATTTGAGACGGAGGAAAAATTCAATGTGAATGATTTTGATATAAATATTGGTGATCATTGAATGAGTCTATTTGAGATCTCGGATAAACTTATTAAAATTTATAATATTTTATATTATAGATTTACGAGATGGTGTTTATTAAACTTTCTTTTTTTGGTTCATAATTTATTACATTTTCTAACCAAGAATTAGATTATTTAATAAAATTGCATTAATCTCATCAAATTAAATTATTCCATATGATTTATATAATTACTTTCACAAAACTATTTTTTTTCATCCTCCTTAATTTAACAAGTAATGGATAATTTTTTCAAAAATATTAGGGTCAAGGTCAGATGAGGGGAGGCAATAGGGGGTGAGAGTGAGGGCGAAGAAAAAATATTCATTGCAATGGTGATACCAAGTCAATATTTTCATGTGATATCATTAATCAATAATAAGAAAAGAAATAAGGAAGTGAACCCTACAGAAATCAATAACTACCTGTTCATGTAAGCAAATAACTACATATTCTTTTTTTATGTAAGTCAATAACTATTCTAGTGGGATTCACTTTACCCATTTGAGATTTTATTATTTATTGGTGATACTATGTCATCAATACTGACATGATATCACAATTATATTGAATATTCTCTCATGAGTGAAGGTGATGGTGGTGGTATTGATGATAGAATTGTAACGTGAAAGATTGAAAACACCGTGCATCGCACGGTGCACCGTTAGTTAAGTACAATACATATATTTTTCGTCTCATTTTCTCAATCGATAGAATAGGATCTTACGATTCTCGATCCGATCCTATGATATCAATCTTGTAATCGTCTCATCAATCCAAGGTAAGATTCCGATTTTAAAAATATTGAACCAAGGTGATGTATTCTTCATCAGGGCAGCTCTACACTTGAGGATCAAATGCTAAAATAGATACGAGACAAATGTCTCATAAGTTGTTCATAAATCATAATCAACACACACACAAGCATACAAAAATTTTGCATTGACAGTAACGTTATTTGCTAGCACGACTTTCACTTTGTTTTAAGTTTGTTTGACGAAATTATTCTGATAACAAAAATGCAAACTCATACTTGGGTTTGTAAATAAGTAAATTTTTGATTCTTTAATGAATGATTTCACGTATATATAAGCGCGATAAACATTATTAAAAAGAGAAAATGCTATTTATATCTAAAACACTTATTTAATGATGTGGTAATCGACATGGTCCAATAAACATTATCGTAGTTATAACTATTAAACTTTTTAAGTGAAATTATCTCGCTTGTCATATCATTGAGTCAGGGTATTTGCGACTTCATATTTTTTTTCAATAAATTTCTATTCTTACATAAGAGGATTATTATACTTGTTCTGCATCTAAATCTGGTTGGGTTGGGCCAACGCAACTAGATTCGGTCCGGCCTTAAATTGGTTGGCCCATGCCTCAATATTTTTAGGCTTAGTACAATTAGACCCATTCTCACTAAAATGGGGTTTTTTTTGGTATGAGTATATTTGTTTGGACTTATTTGACATGAGTGTATGAATAAGTATTTTACTATATTAAGTTTAATTTTAATAAAATATCTTGTAATTAGATACAAACTTCAAATGACATTTGAATTTTTTTACTTACTATTTCTTAAATTATGCATAATTTTTATTCTTTTCATCTTTCTCTTCTATCTCTCTCCTTCTCTCCACATTACTCTCTCACTATCTTTTTTCCTATTTTCTCTCCATCTCTTTTTCTCCTTACTCTCCATATCTCTCTCTTATTTTCTGTCTCTATCTCTCATTGAAAATTTATTTTCTTTTTAAATATGTAAAGACTTGATTTAATTTTTTCATCTCTCTCACTATTTTCTCTTACCATTATTCTATTTGTCTCCCTATTTTTTCTTTCTCTCTATCCCTTTTTATATTAACGTATTACAATAATACAATTATACTAATCAGTTGCACCAATCAATTATAATAAACCAAACAGTTACATTACATAATTACACAAAATTATAAAATCAACTCAATTTGTCATTCGATTATTTTTATAAACTAATAAATTGTACCATTTAGTATCACGACATAATTACACAAGTTATACAAACCAAATTTGATATAATGGTAAAAAAATTTTATATAATGATAAACCTAATTTGCAGTGAATGTGAGTAGGTTCTTTATAGCCAAAAAGATTTGATAAATTGAATGACCGCTTTGATCATATGTGGCCGCCGAGACTCCCTTCTCGTGGTTTGCTCAATGTGGCAAGCTTGCTAGTCTTTCGGTATGTAATCATACAACTTCACTTAAATTTTTTTAATTTTCTTGAAAACCTTGTATTTGCATGTAGTTGTATATATATGAGTTGTATTTTGACATGCCTAATGACCAAATTTGGGCAACGAAATAAGGTACGTACTCACTGGAGAATATAACATTATTAAAGATGGTAACACTTTGCAGGAGTGACCTACACAGGGTTGTTCAATTTTTTTTTTTAGTATTGTTACACAATTCAAATGAAACTCAAAAAATTGTAATCTAAATACATATCATCATTCGGATGAGTGAGTCTTATTGAAAATGTTGATGATATTCATTTATCTCAGGCCAAGTGAATATCATCCTTTAAATGAGTGGGTCTTACTGAAAAAATTTATAGTACATATTCATTTAAAAAATAATACATTTAAGTTGTAGTTTTTAGGTTTACTTGCATCGTGCAACATTTCTTTTTTTGGAAAAAGGAGGAGGAGGGGGGGGGGGGTTGGAATTTCAGTGTTTAACTCTTGGAATAGAAGCAATAGACCAAGGGCAAATCTAATATGTGTTGTAATTATAAGAAATCTTTTAATTTGTATTTACTTGCAATGGTGATCCATAAAAAGAAATATATGATTTCCTCTTTGTTTCATAATTAATCGATTGATATGATAAAAGATCATATGTGTATTTTAAAAATTTTGTTTTTGATTCGATAATGAATATAATTTAGAATCGTTTTTGTAATTGGTCAATAAGAATTCTCATTTCTTTAAATATTTCTTTTATTAAAGAAGTGGGTGGCCAATTTGCCGTAGGGTGCAACTCGGACGGGTTAGAAAATCAACTTTACCTCAATCCTAGGTATATAATCTTCAACCCTAATCTTAACTTTAACCCTACATCGGATTGGGAAACTCAACCAAGCACTATTCGAGTTTAATTCGACGGGTTCGGGTTAAATTCGGGTTGATGATTTCGGGTTATTTTACGGGTTCAATTCGAGTAGAGTCCAAAATAGACTTGTTATTTTAAATCTAATACATATATTACATAGTATTCACCTAAATTAACAATCAATAACTTTAACAAAGTTTTTAATGAGAAACGCTAAGAGAACGAGAGATACAGAGAACGATAGAACAAAAATGAAAAATCAGTACTAATGCTTTATTTATTTTATATATATATATATATAAAAAAATTTTTATAATTTTTCGGGTTCAGATTCACGAGACCTTAACCCGAGCCCAACCCAAATTGAATTCGGATCGGAGTTTTTTGACCCAAACTCAACCCAAATATTAAAAACTATTGCCTAAGCCCTAATTTTTTCGGGTTAAATTCAGATTAAAATCGGATTTCCCAACCGAAGTTTCACCCCTAGTTTGATGTCTTTCTCACAAAGCAGTTCGAAGGTCGATGTAGGTCAAAATTTAGAAAGATGAGAGGTTCCGAATTGCTGTTGCAAAGACCATCCATTATCAATTATGAATACAATTTTAATCAAATAAATTTTTAAAAATTAAAATTTTTCAAACATTACTAAAAAATTATTATCAATTACAAAATTCTAAAAATAAAGAACCTTAACTATTTTCTTTTTTTTTAAATATTTTTTTATGGTTAGAATAAAGAATTTTGGGAACATACACATTTTTCATAATCATATAATACAATATGATTAATGAAAAATTAAGTTTAGTAAATTTGAGATATTTAATTTAGATACAAATATACCTTAGTATGTTTTACTAATTTTTGTGTACGAAAGTTATTAATGTGCAACGCACGTAATACATATATATATATATATATATATATATAAAATAGGAGTGTGTTTGAATTTTGTCTCAGTCATATTTTTTCCCTCAAAATCGTCATCAACCACTTATCTCATTTATCATCCTTTTGTCAGACTCAAATGTCAAATCGCATCACTTATTTCTATCATATGTTTAATCATTTATATATTTTTTTTCCTAAAAACATCATATTACTCATTTTT
This sequence comes from Ilex paraguariensis, assembly GCA_963454935.2. Lineage (NCBI taxonomy): Eukaryota > Viridiplantae > Streptophyta > Magnoliopsida > Aquifoliales > Aquifoliaceae > Ilex > Ilex paraguariensis. The sequence continues at coordinate 557 of CAUOFW020002112.1, read as the reverse complement.
ATCATATATTTAATATTCGATTAATTTGTGGTTAATAAATTTTAAACAAATTTTTGGTTCGTTAATGAATGATTTCGCGTATAAATAAGCGCGATAAACATTATTAGAAGAGAAAATGCTACTTATATATGAAATACTTATTTAATGATGTGATAATCGATATGGTCCAATATTTTTAGGCTTAGCACAATTACACCCAGTCTTACTAAAATGGGGTGTTTTTTTTTGGTATGGGTATATTTGTTTAAACTTATTTGCGATGACGTATATGAATAAGTATTTTACTCTGTTAAGTTCAATTTTAATAAAATATTATGTAATTAGATACAAAATTCAAACTATATTTGAATTTTTTTGCTTATTTACTCTTTCTTAAATTATTTATAATTTTTATTTTTTTCATCTCGCTCCCTCTCTCCATTACTCTCTCACTATCTTTTTCCCTATTTTCTCTCCTACTCTTTTTCTCCTTACTCTCCATATCTCTCTCTTATTTTCTCTCTCTATCTCTCATTGATAATTTATTTTCTGTTTTTAAATATGTAAAAACTTGATTT